>JAVTVY010003944.1:0-37314 GCA_036873755.1 Hanleya hanleyi | reverse complement strand
TATCCTCGATCCATACGCATGTGCCATGTATATTGTGTCATATCTGAACAAGTCAGAAAGGGGAATGAGCAGCTTACTGGACAATGCATGCAAGGAAGCTCGCGATGGTAACTTTGATCTGAAGAGACAAGTTCGTCATATTGGTAATAAGTTTCTCAACAGTGTCGAAATCAGTGCTCAGGAAGCAGCATACCTTCTGCTCCAGTTACCACTAACCAAAAGTTCTCGTGAAGTCATGTTTATCAATACATCCGAGCCAGACGACCGAACGTTCTTGCTGAAGTCAAAAGAACAGCTTGAGCAATTACAACCTCATTCTACAAATGTCGAGTCAGAAAACCTAACCAGCAGATATGCTAAACGGCCAAAGCAGCTTGAATCATGGTGTCTGGCTGACTATGCATCAAAGTTAAATTTCACTTTCCTCGCTCTGATCATCAAATGACAAACACAACCGAGGAGAATGAGATTGAACAAAACTCAAATTCTGATACAGAAAATGAACAAGATGAACAGATACATGAAGATGGTCAGCACGCACAGAATGCTACAATAAACATTAGATTTAGCAATGGAGGCAAAATAACCTCAAGGAAAACTTCCACAGTTCTAAGATTTGTTAATTACAACAAGAATGTAGATTACGAAAATTAATGCAGAGAGAGACTAATGCTATACGTGCCATGGAGATGTGAAGAGAAGGATCTGAAAGGACAGTTTGATACATATTCTGACAGTTTCAGACATAACAAGCAGGTCATACAAGTGAAATTGGCTGCGTATGAAAGCAGGAGTCCTGGAAGAGGCAGAGAAACACTTGCGTGATGATCTGAACTTTGGTGAAGTTGCTCCAAATACCGAACATCAAGAAGCTATTGATGCAGAAAAAGGATCAAGAGAAAGTGAACAGTTCGCATTTTTTAACCCTGAACGAGATCAACAACATCGAAACTATGATATAGGGCCAGACATTGGTGTGTCTGGAACACAAAACATGACAGAAACAACAGTTGCAAACTTGATGCCACAAGAAGAATACAGAAAACTATGCAATCACTAAATGTGAAGCAAATGAAGCTTATAACACATGTATTGCACTGGATGAGACACAAACAAGATCCATTCTACATATTTCTCTCGGGTGGTGCTGGCGTCGGGAAGTCCGTTGTTGTTAGAGCACTTCACCAAACACTTTACAAAGAACTGAACACCGCTGCTGGAGAAAATCCAGATGAAACTAGAGTATTGCTGTTGGCTCCCACTGGTAAAGCTACATACAATATAAAGGGAAATACTATTCATTCTGCACTTGGTGTCCCTGCTTCGCAGAAACTCGAGTACAAATCTCTGTCTGCTGACCACCTGAATACCCTCAGAACCAGATACAGCAAACTCTCTGTTCTGATTGTAGATGAGGTATCGATGTGTGGCAAAAGAATGCTAACAATTATTGACCAGAGACTGAGGCAAATTAAAGGCATTAACACTGTATTTGGTGGTGTTCACGTTCTGGTGGTAGGAGATCTTTTCCAATTGAGGCCAGTTCTTGATGGCTGGATATTTCAGGACTTGCATAATAATTATGGCCCATTAGCAACAAACCTCTGGCGTGAGCTTTTCACCCTACATGAACTTAAACAAATCATGAGACAGAAAGATGATGTTGAATTTGCTCAACAGACTTCGAGAAGGCAAGAGATTGCCACCTGTTAACCCAACAAAGGACGATTTGGAAGACTATGAACTGTATGAGAGGGAGTTTCATGAACAATTTGACAAGGATATTGAATTGCTAAAGAGATGTTGTCTGAACAGTCAGCATTCATCAAATACATCATCTGACCCTCATCTATTTCCAACAAATGTACTTGTTAATGAACACAACAAAAGAGTATTTGAAGAGGCACCTGGAGAAAAGTGTAAAATTCAGTCACTTGATTCAATAGTAGGAGATTTCACACCAGCTGTCAAAGAGAGGCTGAAGCAAAGTACAGCTAAAAATGATAGTTCCAAAACAGCTGGTCTATGTGACACGCTTCCTGTTGCTTGTGGCACGAGATACGAGCTGTGTTCCAATTTGGACGTTCTTGATGGCATGACAAATGGAGCTGCTGGTGTACTAAAGCATTTTGAGTGCAAAATGGAGCAGACTAGTAGACCGAGCATTTTACGGGCCGAGTTTGATCTTCCAAATATTGGAAAAATAGAAGAAAGAAATATCAGCGATACTATCATTCTGCAATCTCTGAGACGTGGATTTCTATTTTTGACATCTCGAGGTCGTTTCCACTACACCTGAAAACCAAGAATGCATCTGTGATTCGTGTACAGTTCCCATTACGTCCTGCGGCTGCCAAGACAATTCACAAGTCACAAGGCGATACAATGGATTCTGTTGTCATTCATATGGGAAATTCAAAACGCTCATTCAATCATATGCATTATGTAGCTCTGAGCAGGGTTAGAAATATTTCAAGTCTAAAGATCACCGAATTGAATCCCTCTGCTATTTCAGTGTCAACGGATGTCAAAGTAGAAATGAAGTCCTTGCGAGAAGAAAGAACATTGAAATTATGCTTTCAACCATTATATACCTTACAACAGAGTTTTGTTGTTGCATTTCAAAATGCTCGGTCTTTCCATCTACATTACAATGATGTAAAATCTGATCCCAACTTGATGGCTGCTGATATCTTGGCTATAGCAGAATCACGACTGACATCACAGGACACTGAGGCTGATATTATTCTTCCAAACTTCAAGCCCATCAGATGTGATGCTCCTCAGACTTCACAGCAAAGGCCACATCATGGACTTGTGACCTACATTAAACAGCATCATGCAGTTGACAATGTTGATCTCCACTCGAGCCAAAGTTTTGAATTTATTTCAATTTGTCTTTCATATCCTACAGAAATGCAGATTGTTATGCTCTATAGATCGCCATCATCTTCAATGAGCCAGTTCTATGATGATGTTAAAACGAAGCTTGTGCCAGTTGTCAAGTGTGATATTCCACTGATACTGATAGGAGACTTTAACATTGATGCATTATTGGGAAACTGCAGCTTTGACAATTTTATGCATAACCACTTCCACTGTGTGCAGCTTATCAAGGAACCAACCACAATTTATAATTCAGCCTTAGATCTTATTTTCACGAACTGTTCAGTTTCAACATCGGGTACAATTTCAAGCAGTTGGTCTGATCACAGCACTGTGTTTCTTTCTTTGAAAACACAAAGTGACAATTAGAAGCAACTCTGTACTGGAGTTTGCAGGCATGACCCATCAATTAACCACCACAATGCTTACTGCTTCTAGTAGTTGATATACATGAATTTGCCATAAATGTTTTCACAGAGTGCATTTGCAACCTATGCAACAATTCCCATAAATTATACTTGAATGGACTGATCATGACTATTCTGTCCTGAAAACATGCACTGATGATTGAAAGAAATACTGCTTGATTCGCCAGGGGTGGGCCACCAGTTATAACCACCCCACCACCTCAACGAATAGGCAATGGCCACCGGTTTAACCACCCCAACAATATATTGACAGTCACTATAATATAGTCACCTTTTATACAGTCGGCACCAGAACTAGCTGCTGGTTGTGCTCTGACCATTTGCAGAGCTGCTCTACATCTGATGCAGAGCAGCTCCGGGTCCAACCATTTGCAGAGCTGCTCTGCAACTGATGCAGAGCAGCTCTGGACTCAAGTAGTAGTAGTAGAACCGGTCCTGACCAGTGTGAAGATTGACCGGTGTTAGCTGCCCTTTAGCTAATGCAGAGCAACCAGTCTGTTCCAGCAGCCCTCTTCCAGTCTCAACCAGTCTGGACCAGTCCTTAATGTGGTTATTTCTGGTGCCGACTGCAGCATGTCTATAGGCAATTCCGTGTAAACATGGACATGATGAGTAAAAAATAAACTTATTGGTATGTTACTAATTCTTTTCCTATAACATAGTTTTCATTCCTAAGTTACTGAAAATAATATTCTGTTTGGGTTTTATTCCACTAATATACTTGTATTATTTTGATGAAATGTTGTGCGAAATAGCATAAAATTCTCTGTTCATCTTGGCTACTCTTACTTTACTGAATAAATGTTTATCTTTTCTCCTCAACACAATGGCCTAATCAGGTACTTTAACCAGAAAATGCAGGTAGCTAAAATTCCCTTTACTTTATGTAGCATATGCACTAGTGTGCTATCATGTTATATGATGTAACCTGAGTCAAGAAAAATCATTTGTTTCTGAACTGATAAAAATCCCTTGGCAGCTTTAGAGAAATATTTCATAATTTCTTTGTCTTACTTCTGCTTTAAACATTTCTGGAAAAGCTGCTCATATATATTGAATAGAAAAAAAATGGTGGTACTTAGAAACTTGTAGCCGGAGTCACATGTAACCCGAGTCACGTGAGATGTGCATCTCGTTAAACATAGTGCAAAGAAAATAACTGCAACTTTTCAGCTGTATGTTAAATTACTACATATGCATTGATCATAAACATTTGAGACTAGAATTTTAATCAGTTATATTGTGATTCTTTTTACCTTTAGTATGACTTTAACATTTGTGCATAATATGCTAATTGGGGATTTTGTTTTGTGTAGTACCAGTGCACCTTGAACTTTAATAAGAGTTCAATCGCTGAACTCTTTTCGTTGTCGTTCATGTACATTTGTCTTCGAAACAAGATATAAACTGCACCAATCATGCCAATTAATAATGAGGACAGTAGATACAATGTACAGGGTAAATCGTCTTGAGAACTGGTATTAGTTTGGGTGATGTTTGCTATTTGCATTCTTTTGCGTGCAATACATGTATGTGCTTGCATATAGAAGTTCTTTTTGAGTGTGTATATCGACCAGCATATCACATTGAATTGTTCCTTTTGAATTGGTCTTGCTGATCGAGTCCTATCAGACATCTAAAATACTATACATAATGTGTACCATGTACTGGATCATGATACTGCAGTGATGGGGAGGTAATAATGAACATAACATGATAAAAAGCTGTGTATTCTATCCAACCACATTGAGAATTATCATACAGCATCGTTCATATATTATTAGTGTTGCATATACTCTGTATTCATTAATGTTTTGCGTCGACGATTAGATTCGGACAAACTGTAATCCGAGTCACGCTATCTTCATTAATTATCTCCCTGTTGCCATTATACATATCAACTTCAATATTGCAAAGATATTTTGCTATGGATGTACTTTGTTTAATCAATGTTTGATGAATTCTCTTGCATAATTCATTTGAAGAGAAATCTCATTTGAATTATAGTCAGTGATAGTGATCTGGGTGTCGTGTCCTTTTTTGTAACCAAACCTGATGAATACCAGCGTATTCTATCCAAATACATACAGAATTATCATATAGCTTCGTTCAAATATTACTAGTGTTGCACATTCTGTTTTGAAGACAGTTTTGCATCAACATTTACCCCCGGACAAAGTAACCCGAGTCACAGTAACCGGTGTCAAAGATCTTCAATTATCTCCCTGTTACTATTACATATCAGGTTCAATATTGCACATATATTTTGCGATGGATGTACTTTGTTTAATGAAAGTTTGGTGAATTCTCTCACATAATTAATTTTAAGATAAATCCCATTAGAACTAAGTGGGTTGGATGGAGGTCATGTCTTTTTTTCGTAACCCGAGTCACGTTCTTGCTTTTGTACATGAAAGTTATAATTTGAACTTAGACAATCAACTGGTTGTGTATTTGGTTAGGTCTTGCCCTGAAGTAAATAACTGCTGGATGTGGGTTATTACATGTCATTTATATGAAAATCTGAATAAATTGAATTTACTCTTGTTGGGGCTCTGAATGTAACTGGAGTCGCGCTGGAATTGCCCCTATCAGTTCATCAAGTGTTCATCTTTCACCTTCTGTATTTTTCAAGATGTACACCAAAATGTGATTTTTTTCTCACATTGTTTTTAAATAGTACTGCCATTAACTTTATTGTACCCAAATGAGAAATTTTTTTTACTTGGGTGTAAATGCACATTTAAAATGCAAAGGTTGTCAATATCACGATTAAGGACATGTTATTTAATGTTTACATAAAAGCATGTTCAGTCTATAACCATTTACATTACCATTCAAATTTGACTGCTACACTGCAAACAAGGGCTAGTCCTTTAGATGCATTCTTTTTTTCTTTATGTGCAGGCATCTTCTCTTATTTTGCCAAACGCTTTAATATCCTTGGAGACTTGATACTCATTGTACCCATTGCTGTATAGTTTAGAATTGGCATTTTTTAAACATGTTAAATACTAGTTTTACTTGTCATGTATACTAAAAGTCATTTACTGGCAAGTTACTAGACAATATCTTAAATCGATCTTGATCAAGTAATTCACATACTTGAGTAGTCCACTGAGTATATTCAGAAGTTAATACTTTTCTGAAGTATGTGTAAAGCCATTCAGTGTTGTGGAGGGCATTTGTTTCCAGCTCAGATAAGACTAACCACTGCCTACTGCCATAACACCAAGTTGGAAGTTCACCTGTTATCTAGGTAATGCTCAGAGTGATTGAAACCAGTGGATGAAATTCATGGGATACATTATACCTGTCCAGTGCATCAGATTTGTGAGATACAATACAGGCAGATGTTTGTAAACAATAGTATACACATCGCAAACTTTTGAAGTGGAGTTACTGTATACCACACAGCATAACATGACCTACCAGAGGCAGACTGACATATATTGTGTTAGTGAGTTCAGTTTGCACAGTTGAATTCCGGAACCCAGTGCCTTTGTGTGGACTATGAACAAACTACTGCAGAAAAGAAAGACACGAGTTCCACACAAGTTCAGACCAGGACTCTCCTGCAGTGAAGGCCAATGGACATCAGTCTCAAGCTTGCCTGCATTCATAAACTATGTGTACCGTACGTGTTCTAGCTAGAATGCAAGGCAGACCTCTCCATCATAGTTTAATCAACATTTTCTCATGAGTCTTCGGTTTTAGTTTTTATCAACCTATGTACCCAGATCTTCAAGATTTTGTGTGTTGGACTGGAGCCAACACTACCCTTAGCTTATCGCTATGCTTCTGCATGTATTTCACACGGCACCACCTATCAACCGAAAAAGACAAATATCTAGATGGAGATAATCCTGTTCGAAGTTGTTCTCCGTGCTGGCCAATGGAATTGCCCGTCTCATATGGTTGTATCTTCAAGATGGGGTCAAGCAACATGTTTGAGGAAATCGCTGAGAAGTCTCGCATTGAACTGTTAAATGACTTTCAGAAGAGGGCGATTGACTGTTTAAGATGAGTAAGGACATCTTGCTGTGTGTTGGAACAGGACAAGGTAAATCATTGTGCTGTCAAGCACTACCGCTCGGGTTCGATGAAGCAATGTTTGTTCTGTTAGGTGTGTCTTTGCTGCATGGTACTCGGCGTATGACTGGTCCGATGGCCTCCTTCACAGGGCCAATCGTCTGTGCCTATTTTGAGCACACTCTAATACACGCAAATAAGTCACATGGTTACGAGAAGAAGTTTCTACGTATGATTGTGCCATGCGTGCGGATGATCGGGTGGACTTTACATCTACAACTGTATACATCACACCATACGTTTAACACTCCATTGGGTGGCCAGTGCCTTCAACCACGTCTAAATGGCTTTATACATACTTCTGAAAATTATCAAATTCTGGTATAAAAGTGACCTATGTATATGTATGCATAAGCCATCCTCCAAATATACAGCCTGTGTATGGCATGGCAAGTGGTGCCCTGGTAGATTGCAACAGCTTGATTATATTTATCTAATTGGAAATAAGTAATTTGTTTCAGTTAACTCATAAAATTATAGTGGGTGTTCAGCCGTTTTCTTTCAAATTATTACACTGGTGAATTGGTTTATTGACAAAAATACGCTGTTCAGCGTTATTTATGACCTCTCATGGTATATTCCCATGTCTTATGTCGACCAATTGCTGTTGTGTAACATTAAATGAAATCGAGAAATGTTGCATGTCACATTAATATGACGTCACATTACCCTTTGTACATGTACAACGGTTTGTTTACCCTGTGTGTATTGTACACAGCCCTGTGTGTATTGTACACAGGAATAAAAGTCATTGTCACCAATTACTGCGTTGTGTTTCTATCCATCCTAATTAAAATGATACCATACTACATGTAATCTCTGGTAAGTTATGGTCTAACCAAGCGATACGTCAGTTCGTCTCGTGTGTGAACTCTCATATTTTAGTACCAGAAGGTCAACCACCAATCGTCTAGTAATACAGACAGCGTGGAAATCATCCACTCAGCCTTTGAAGCCGATTATAGTGGTTTGTATCGTAAATCGCCCAAAAGATGAAATATCTCCCTGCAAAAGCAGAACCGCTCCAGAACAAACTTTCATTGGAAAAACATGTTACATACGGGCCATCTCGTTGCCATGGTAACGACCCAGTCACACACATTTCGTACGCGACATGTCTCCCCCTGGAGCATATACCCACAAAATATTGGGATCGTAGATTAAAAACTGTCCGATGTACAGTCCGGACACGAGGCGGACAGACGAACGGACGACCAAAGTCGCATAATAAAAATTGGTTCTGGTTATTGCTTATACAACTTACTGACAATCACACATTATATTTTGGTATAATTGCCTTTATTCCATAATCGTGTATTTCTAGCTCGACCTCCTGCCATTTAGTGTTGACAACACAAGTTAGAATCTCAAGTTCTTTAGTAAAAATTTATTGCAGCTACTTTCTCCAGTTACTGCCAGATGAGCTACAGTGCCGTGGCACTATCTTTAGGAAATAATCGAGCTATTCGTTTAACTCTTCACACGTTCATAGCTCGATATTGAGCACCCAATCAGTTACGTTTTGAAGCCACGTATACGTTCGATTGGTTACAGTCAGTCGCAGTCAGCGGATGGTGGACCGTAATTAAGGTGAGAAGTTTAGTATTGACAATTGAAGAATTGAGTCTGTTTACATCATCGAGAATCACTTCAGCATCAATATTAATTAAATTTGTATGTTGAGGTCAAATGAGTTGCCTTTTGCAGATTATCATTAGATGCTAAGCATCATGGTGAATATACTTGTCACAAAGGAGGCTGAATGCACCAAAGTTTCCGGTTTAATCGTTTTGGAATATAAAGTCGTGCATTAATAATCAGAGATAAAATGAATATGACGGGGAAAAGATGTCATTCAATGAAGGAATCGTTTTATTATTCGGGTCATTTATCAAAACCTCGTGAATGAACGATTATCAAAATCCAATGTTTCACATCAAAGCTAATCATGTTGGGCCCAGTTTTCCATGATCTGTGATCCAGTGTCCCTCTTGTACAGATAATGGGACCCAATTCAACTTCAAGGGACCTTTCGGAAATGTGAAATTTACTTCGTATCGAGTCGTCTAACTTGATAAGCAATGCGATGAATATGTGCTTGGCGAGTGTGCATTTTGACTAAGATCAATGGTTGTTTCGTAATTTATCGATGAAGCTCAAGTGGATAGCTTACTTAAAGTAGCTGAAAAATCCACAGGAAACTGTTGCAATAAATTTTATGAAGCTGGAGGTGTACAATGTGATCTGAAATTTCCCTCAATTTCATGAAAAATTTAACATTTCTGACGATGGCCCGGGTTGTTCAGCAAAACAGTGCCGATATCATACAATCCATTTTGAATTAGCACTGAAACAGTATGCGGCACGTAAATATGCAATTATATTAAAGTTACCTTGATTTGTTGTACCACTCATTCTGTAGCTTTTACATGTCTCAGGTAAGCTCATATTTGGCAGTCAAATGACATCTAAACTACAATTATTACTAACTCTGTGAATAACTGATACAGTTGTTCTTAAGAGATTTATAGTAAAACCGCTACAGACGAACTATTCAATGAGAAGATATGTTGAACCTATTACCTACATGTATGTCCTGCTCTCCCATATTGTTTGACAGAGAATAGTTTGTTCAGTTTGTATTTTAAAACGAATCTCAGTTACATATGATAAAAATATGATAACAGTGTTCACTAATACACGACACAGTCCAGGTCGATTGGATCAGTATTGAAAAAAATATCACTATCACTAGCCGCGAGTACGTTTTCGACTTGATATTTGAATATGGTCCCCATACGACGTTATAGAGTTGGGAAACTACCATCTATCTCGCTAATATATAACTTCGCTTTCAACTGCTGAGTACTAAATGAGGCAGTTTAGACAGCCCAAATAATTATTGAGAAATATTTAGTGTGTCATTTACACAAAACCCCCTTTTCAAGACGGGGTAGATTTGTTCAAGTGAAATTTGAATACAATCCTCAATTACATCATACGGTTGAACGATAAAGCAAAAATACTAACTGAAAAACACTGCTAAGTACTGTTGAGAATTATATTACGATATAAAGACATATTTGGATCAGTAATAAGAAGGATATAGCAACACACTTATACCCCTATTTTGGAAAGGAGTATTTTTTTTCAAGTTGATTTTTGGATACGGCCGCCAAGTATGTCATACCAGGGTGAGATACAAAAATGAACCGTGGTTGTATATGGCAATGGCATAAATGCTGAAGAAATAATGAATTTCAGACAGATAGGTTCATTATTAAGAACGATATAACAGTTCAATCACACATACACGTTTTTTAAGAGGCAATATATTTTTCTGATAAAATTTCATTTGAATATCACCTCCAAATACACCATATGGTTGGGATACAACCACGATCTTAGGTATTAAAAAACTTCGCGAGGTAACACGGAGCAACATTTCATCTCGTTTACATAGATTGGTTCAATAATAAGGGAGATACAGCGATACAAATGCACCTACCTCCATTTCTAAACGGAAGGATTTTTTTCAGTTGACATTTGGACATGTTTTATAGTGACGTTATAAGGACGGGATACAGGAACAAATCGTGATAACGTATAACTCTGTGACTATTAATGATTACTATATGATACCGTTTAGGCAGATTAGACCAATAATAAAAAAGCTACAGCGAGTAAAATACACCTACCCCCATTTTCGGCAAAGTAAAATGAATGTCAGTAGCGGAACATATCGTCCGCTATAGAAAAAAACTGCACCACTTTGGAACTCTACATCCACCCTGGGAAATACCGCCCATAGCCATAGAAAGTCATGGTATAGATGGAAATTATCTTGCCGATGGGGTGAACACTTTCGCCAAAACCCGATCCTGGCTCCCAGACTATACATTGGAAGATCATTTTTCTCGTTGGATTAACGTATATGATCAACCCGAAAGAAACGTTGAACGACGTAAAAACATGTCAGACATGCCGTGTTGATTAATTTTCATTTGTTCCGCCATGAACAATAAACTGGATGAAATACTTAGCTGGCATTCAGACGGCCCTGTTCATGTGGTAATATATAAAGCTTCCGATGGTAATGTATTTCTTATCATCATCCGCAAATTAGTACGCAATTCCCCTCACACAACTTGTTCCAGTGTAGTAGTTCCAGTGGCAACAGTATACTCGCGCACACAAACTCGCACAGACCATTCGTATGAAACAGTCTTTGTCTTTGTCTTTGTCTTTGTCTGCACGCGCGTCCTTGACAGCATTGGTATACAAGAAATTTTAATTGGTATACAACCTGAGACCATCTCTTTCAGTCAATAATTTCTTGTCCAGACCATATCTTGCAACCACCTCGCTGGGAATCTACTAATACCCCAGCCACCAGTCAGATTTTTGGACCGGATTCGGGGCCGCGCGCACATCGCCGGAAGTGACATCATATATAGTTAAATAGATGTTTGCCGAACATTTCGATTACTTTTCAAGTCTGCATGATACCTCTGTTGACCTAGCGTTAAAAAGAATTATCTGGAGATTACCTTCCCTGTTTATCTGGACAGAACATATGAAAGAACTGAAGGAGTTGTTCGGCCGGATTCAAACTGAAGCGTGCGTACGTTGGTTTTCCCCTATACGTCATAGCAACGTAGTAAAGTTCAACTTCCGCTATTGGAGGCAGGGATGATAAACGAGCCTGTGAAATGGAGCATCCGCTGTGGGGAGGATGCATATCTTGGTAATACTATTTCGATAGTGCACTTCGATGATTTTCCACAGAGTTATGGTCCATTGTCGTCCGTCCGGCACCAATTTATTGTCCGGTCCATATCTCGGTTACTATTTAATTGACAACTCCGAATCGTGCACTGTCAGGCTTTTTATGCCCTTCGATGAGTTGTGGCCCCTTATCTAATCCCTCAAGAATTTCTTGTCCAGTCCATATCTCGGTTACTACTTGATGGGAACTTACATGGAAGATGCTTAGTACCTTGCCGATGTGCATTTTCGTTTCCCACGGAGTTATGGCCCTTTATCGTCCGCTCGGCAACAATTTCTTGTCTGGTCCATTTGATGGGCAAGGTTGAAACTGACACGGTCGAAACTGACATTTTTTATGCACTTCGATGATTTCCCACAGAGTTATGATCCGTTGTCCTCCTTTCGGCACCAATTTCTTGTCCGGCCCAACTCCGAAGCTTGCTTTGAAGTTGCTTAGAACCTTGCCGATGTGCACTGTTAGGTTATTTTTACGCATTTCGCTGATTTTCCACAGAGTTATGGCCCTTTATCCCATTAGTTAATAATTTCTTGTTCGGACCATATCTTGGTAACACTATTTTATGACCAAGTTCGAAATTGACACAAAAGATGCGTGTACCTTACTGATGTGCACGGTCAGATTTGTTTACGCGTTTTGGTGATTGAATACTTTATCCTTCCAGTCTATAATTTCTTGTCCGGTCCATATCTCTGTTAGTATTTGATGGACAAAGTCGAAACACACATGACATATGCTTAGTACCTTGCCGATGTGCAGTGTCTGTTGTTTTTTGTTTTGTTTTTTTTCTATGCACTTCGATGATTTCCCACAGAGTTATGGTCCATTGTCGTCCTTCCGGCACCAATTTCTTGTCCAGTCCAGGTTACTCGGTTACTATTTTATGGACAACTCTAAAACTAACAAGGAGGATGCTTAGTACCTTGCCGATGTGCACTGTCTGTGGGGTTTTTCTGTTTTTGTCTTGTGTGTGTGTGTGGGTTTTTTTTATGACCCTTTATCTCACCCGGAAACAATATCTTGGCTACTATTTGATGGACAACATCGAAACTTAAATGGAAGATGCGTACTATATTGCAGATGTGCATGGTATAGTTCTTTACTTCGTCCTAATCATTTGTGCCACATTTATTGCATTTACCTATGTCCACCAATATTGCATTCTGGTAGGTCTTAGTACTTCTTGAACAACTTTAATCTTACTTGCTTGATGCTTTGTACCTTGAGGATGTGCACTAACTGTTCAAACTCAGTTATTGCCCAGTTTCCTCTACTGTTACATGAATACATACTTACCCAGGCCGTAATGCCATATTGGAATGTTTGGATCTTATTTGGTAATGCTAATACCTCGACGAAGGCAGATTCCTAATATTAATCAAAGTACTTAAAGTACTGATGTCGGGTTTACTTGAATTGTATTCACTGTGGCGTTTAAGATATAGTAATGTAGAAATGCATAGATAATTGGAAGCATAAGCTGTGATAACTTACTTTGTATAGAGTGGCAAATAATATTATGTTTGCCGATGCAAAGTCTATACTGTTCCAAAGAAACTCCCATTTTGTTATATGCAGTAGTTTACTGTGTATGGTTCAAATTTTTCTTTCAGTTCAATACCTGTTTCAACACCTGTTTCAAACTCCTGTTTTCAATACCTGTTTCAACTCCCGTTTTCAGCAAAATAGATCAACTCAAGATTGCTTCAGCTCCAAGACTGTTTCGCTTTTAACACCCCCAGATATATCAACTCCACCGTCATTTATTTCCTGCAAAAAAAATTCTTCTTCAAGACTGGACGGTCACTGTCGCCTGTCGGTGTGCTATCACTCCCCACACAGTCAGGTTGTTGACGCACAACTTTGATTATCAGATAATTACGAATTTGTCTACATTATAGAGAAGTAAGCTTTTGAAAAGAACTCATCTGTGATAAATAATAAACTTAACCACAATCACTGCTCAAAGACGAATTGCCTGATCTGAACAACGATAGATCTGATCAACATCGGGTGTGGAGAATGGACCGTGGAGAATGACCCTTCCCGCCGTAACAAATGATACCGGATAAAATAGAATGGAAAGGCAAATTTTAAAAGAAATTGAAAAGATCAACTTTACTGCGATAATGTTCACATTATCAAGTTAAATGCACAAGCTACCGTGCATTGTAAATATGTTTATGACTGTCAGACAGAAGAACGATACTTTTTTATGAATGTTGTAAGGGGCATCAAATGAGAACAGTCTCCGGGCAGGAGATCAAAACTACACATGTGCAGAAGAAAAAAGAAAAACTGAAGAGTGATACTAATGTAGGGTTTACCCTTGGTAAACCCGACAAAAACCCTTATCTTTCATTCAACTGTTTATACAAATAATGTTTTTTTTTACGGCTGAGGGGACTACCTCAGGTTAAACTTCATGTCAAATTTCCTCATTTTTGCTATATAATACCAAACACACATAGTTCTTTTTGAATACATAATGAAAACAGGAATTAGACGCAACATTATACGGGTGATGGAAAACGATACCGGCGTAATGACAAGAAGTCATATGACCCTACAGACAAATATACTGACTGCATATTGCTAAAAACTTCACAAGAACCAAAAGTGACCTCTGTGATGATTTGTGTCCCAGTCGCGCTTTTATTGTAGATGTTCATGTGGATATCTTGAATGGCATGACCAAACGGCCCATAATACCGGCTTGAGCGGTATTAGATACAAATATTTCAGAGCGATGATTTAAGAATAGCTCAATCAAGTCATCTGCTGGAAAATGATGAACTATGTGGCCGTCAGAGAGAAATATACGGCCCAAACGAGGAACTATTTATAGAATGCAAGTTCGTATTCAGAACCAATACCTCTGAGGCCCGACGCCGACCAAGCGCTTCATTCTCCACCATGAAATCACTATGCTTTTATTTGGACACATATTTTTTTCCATCCCTATGTCCAGGAGGGGTTTTCGATGGAGAATTCGGTAGGATGGGGAATACTCTTGGCGGTTCATCTAGATCTATACGGAATTCAAAAGTTACTTTTTCATCGAAGGTGAAAACGAATTAATTTTAGAGGATACCACAATCATTATCTTCAACCTCGGGATCGAGAAAGAGTATCTGCGGGTTTATTGACATTGACCGGAGAGTAGTATATATTGGTGATTTCGAGTAGCTGGCGCCTCAGTGCGCATGCGCGAGAAAGTGGTGTGCGCGGGAGTGTTTTGCGCAGGTATGAGATTTTGTGGCGGTTTTGTGGCGATGTGCGCAGGAGTGCTGTGCGCAGGTATGACGTCATTTCCGGTCTGCGTGAATCGGGCGTGTGTATTCCTCCGCGGTGATGCGGTCTGGTGGTGATGCGGTCTGCCTCCGCGTACAGAAAGTAGTCCCAAATTCTCCGGCAATCTTCAGGGGCGAGAGGGGTCCCTAGTGTACCGATTGGATCGAGTGAGGTGTCAAAGTAAAGCATTCGTGAAGGGGCATCCGACGGGATGGGTGTGACGTGGAACTGACGTCATTCTGCGCATGCGCAGTAGACAAAGAGTATGGAAATAGACATTTTGGGGTCTAGGTGGGCCCCTATTGGTCCGATGGAGTCGTATGATGTATAAATGTGAAGCATTCGTAAAAGGAGCATCCGACGGGATGGGTGTGACGTGGAACTGACGTCATTATGCGCATGCGCAAACAGGAATTGTGGGAAAAGTGTATGGAAATAGACATTTTGGGGTCTAGGTGAGCCCTAGTGGTCCGATGGTGTCGTCTGAGGTCTTATTTTGAAGCTCTCGTGGAGGAGCATCCGACTGGACTCATGGTTCGTCCGTATTCAAGAGTCTACGCATGCGTAGTATGGCCGTAGTATAGAAAGCAGGCATTTTGGGGGTGCGTGGCAGTGTGTTTGACCAACCACTATGGGTCCGTGTTTGTGGTTTGGTGGTGTGGGTTCTGCGCACAGACGTCACTTCCGGGTTTCACTAAAACTACCGCCGAACCCAGAAGAGTTCCAATGTTCCCGTAGACGTAGGGTCAGTTTTCAACATCCAAGATTTCCCCGGCCCGGCCCGGCCCGGCCCGCCCCGTCCGCAGCGGGCGGTTTATCCGGGCGAGCGCGCGCGCGCGCTATCCGGCCGCACGCGCGCGCGTGCGTCATCACCGGAAGTGCGCGGGTGAATTTCGGGTTAAAAAGTCAAAGGTCACATCCAGGTCAAAAGGTCCAAGGTCTCCCTTTCGGCAATGTTCGAAAACAATGTTGCGGCATCGATATACAGAGCTTGAACACAAAAAGGGGATTGTAAATTAACCTGGGAAGGATGGGCAGTTCCATTTGGACCAATCAGCGGTCGAGAAAAAGAGCCAATGAGGGATCGATAAAAGAACCAATGGACGGGTACTAGAATTTCGCTCACGTCTGCGCCTACATCCGGGTACTAGGATGCTTTCGCCTACGTCCGCGCCTACATCCGGGTTCTTGTACATCCGGGTAATGTTTTCTGGACATTGATGGGTTACCTTTGGCCCCATCCTAGGCCACTGATTGGCTAATACGGTGTTCAAAGCCAGTTTAATGCATTATGCTCATATAGAAACACACAAGACAGGGTTTTTTTTGGTGAGATCTCATTTTGTTTTTTATTCAACAGTAACTAACAACAACAACGTGAGAACAACCACGTGAAAACTGAAGCCCAGAACAGGGGGCTTGTACATTGAAAGAACTGAAGCCCGGAACAGGACGCTTGTAAACTTAAGCCCAGAACAGGGGGCTTGTACATTGAAAGAACTTAAGCCCAGAACGGGGCTTGTACATTGTAATGATGGGCGGCCCAGTCATATACGAGTACATCGCGGTCCTCGGCCTTGGGGTACTCGTCAAACATCTGTACGATGGTAGATAAGGTTCTGCCCCGGCATCGATGGTACAGGTAAAACAAGCAATATTGTCCGCACACGCTAATGGTCAGGCTTTGCAACGTTTCACTGTTCCAACACCACGTCTCTGTGCCGTGATCCATGAAGTCTGTTAAATCAGGATGGAGGGGTGGCAGGCCGTACGGGTCAAAGTATTCGCCCTGCTGTTCTGTCAAGTACACGGCCACCGAATGTTCACCGGGCCGATCCATCGGGTCCGTGTTGAGAACGTAAGCAGCAGGATACATACGGTCTAATGGGAACACATCTCGGCCGAATACCCCTTGAAAGACCATACGTGTCCCTGGGTCATTCTCCAGCACGGTGGTTATCTGGTTTGTATCCATGTTAGGTGGCAAAGTCACACATGACGTTGTGCGCCTTGTCCACTTGAATGATGTTGTCAAACTCGGCGTAGCAGATCACATTGACGGTGGTCCCGAGGGCTCGTGCAAAGTGGATTTCCAACCGTAAATTGCCTTGCTTGGCCAGGGCCAGCTGATGGTCGTTCTCTAAGGTGGGGGTCAGATCGAAACAGAACAACGTGTACCCGTTCGCGTAGTCCTCCCGACTGATCATATTCCCTTCGTCCTGGTTGATTTGACCGGTGGCTGTAAACAGGCTCTGATAGGCTCGAATGAAATTCCTCCGCCCAAAGTTCGGGGTTAAGGCCGTGGCTGGCACCTGTTGTCCATCCACATGCAGGGCCACAAAATTGATGCCGAAATGTTTAAAGTCAAACGGATTCTCTGGGTAGGCTCCGCTGAAACTGGTATTTTCCACACAGGCCAGGATTAATCGCTTGGGTAGTTCTCCCAGGAACAGGTTTTCTTTGTTGGAGCTCATATTTCCAGCAGGCACAGAGACCACTTTGGTTTGTACACGTCGGATAGGGTACTGGGCTGGTTTTGTTTCCAAGGCTTTCATGTGTCCCCATTGAACGGCTGGATTCGGTTTCACTTTTCGGACATACAGGACTGCGTCTTGGATGACAATCTTATAGTCAGCTGCATGCCGCTCTACGTTAGTGGCCATCAAGGCGAAGGTCGGAGCCGCCCGTATCAGTCGGATTTTGATGGGGATCTTGTTCAAGAGGTACCGGTCTTGCATGAAAACGTCTGCGTGTAGTCGACCCATGAGATCCACCGAGGCGCCGTTCGCAGTGAAAGCCTTCCGTTTGTTATATCCTTCATTGTCCACCGTGTCCATGTGCTCGGCTGTGTCCTGGTAGAAGGTCGGATTTGGACGGCGGGGGCGTTGTCCATTAGGTGACGGAACCCCAAAATGCCTGCTTTCTATACTGCGGCCAGACTACGCATGCGCAGACTCCTGAACACGGACAAACCATGAGTCCAGTCGGATGCTCCTCCACGAGAGCTTCAAAATAAGACCTCAGACGACACCGTCGGACCACTAGGGGCTCACCTAGAAGCCATTCAAGCTATCCACATGAACATCTACAATAAAAGCGCGACTGGGACACAAATCATCACAGAGATCACTTTTGGTTCTTGTGAAGTTTTTAGCAATATGCAGTCAGTATATTTGTCTGTGGGGTCATATGACTTCTTGTCATTACGCCGGTATCGTTTTCCATCACCCGTATAATGTTGCGTCTAATTCCTGTTTTCATTATGTATTCAAAAAGAACTATGTGTGTTTGGTATTATATAGCAAAAATGAGGAAATTTGACATGAAGTTTAACCTGAGGTAGTCCCCTCAGCCGTAAAAAAAAACATTATTTGTATAAACAGTTGAATGAAAGATAAGGGTTTTTGTCGGGTTTACCAAGGGTAAACCCTACATTAGTATCACTCTTCAGTTTTTCTTTTTTCTTCTGCACATGTGTAGTTTTGATCTCCTGCCCGGAGACTGTTCTCATTTGATGCCCCTTACAACATTCATAAAAAAGTATCGTTCTTCTGTCTGACAGTCATAAACATATTTACAATGCACGGTAGCTTGTGCATTTAACTTGATAATGTGAACATTATCGCAGTAAAGTTGATCTTTCCAATTTCTTTTAAAATTTGCCTTTCCATTCTATTTTATCCGGTATCATTTGTTACGGCGGGAAGGGTCATTCTCCACGGTCCATTCTCCACACCCGATGTTGATCAGATCTATCGTTGTTCAGATCAGGCAGTTCGTCTTTGAGCAGTGATTGTGGTTAAGTTTATTATTTATCACAGATGAGTTCTTTTCAAAAGCTGACTTCTCTATAATGTAGACAAATTCGTAATTATCTGATAATCAAAGTTGTGCGTCAACAACCTGACTGTGTGGGGAGTGATAGCACACCGACAGGCGACAGTGACCGTCCAGTCTTGAAGAAGAATGTTTTTGCAGGAAATAAATGACGGTGGAGTTGATATATCTGGGGGTGTTAAAAGCGAAACAGTCTTGGAGCTGAAGCAATCTTGAGTTGATCTATTTTGCTGAAAACGGGAGTTGAAACAGGTATTGAAAACAGGAGTTTGAAACAGGTGTTGAAACAGGTATAGAACTGAAAGAAAAAAATTGAACCATACACAGTAAATTACTGCATATAACAAAATGGGAGTTTCTTTGGAACAGTATAGACTTTGCATCGGCAAACATAATATTATTTGCCACTCTATACAAAGTAAGTTATCACAGCTTATGCTTCCAATTATCTATGCATTTCTACATTACTATATCTTAAACGCCACAGTGAATACAATTCAAGTAAACCCGACATCAGTACTTTAAGTACTTTGATTAATATTAGGAATCTGCCTTCGTCGAGGTATTAGCATTACCAAATAAGATCCAAACATTCCAATATGGGATTACGGCCTGGGTAAGTATGTATTCATGTAACAGTAGAGGAAACTGGGCAATAACTGAGTTTGAACAGTTAGTGCACATCCTCAAGGTACAAAGCATCAAGCAAGTAAGATTAAAGTTGTTCAAGAAGTACTAAGACCTACCAGAATGCAATATTGGTGGACATAGGTAAATGCAATAAATGTGGCACAAATGATTAGGACGAAGTAAAGAACTATACCATGCACATCTGCAATATAGTACGCATCTTCCATTTAAGTTTCGATGTTGTCCATCAAATAGTAGCCAAGATATTGTTTCCGGGTGAGATAAAGGGTCATAAAAAAACCCCACACACACACACAAGACAAAAACAGAAAACCCCCACAGACAGTGTACATCGGCAAGGTACTAAGCATCCTCCTTGTTAGTTTTAGAGTTGTCCATAAAATAGTAACCGAGTAACCTGGACTGGACAAGAAATTGGTGCCGGACGGACGACAATGGACCATAACTCTGTGGGAAATCATCGAAGTGCATAGAAAAAAAACAAAACAAAAAACAACAGACACTGCACATCGGCAAGGTACTAAGCATATGTCATGTGTGTTTCGACTTTGTCCATCAAATACTAACAGAGATATGGACCGGACAAGAAATTATAGACTGGAAGGATAAAGTATTCAATCACCAAAACGCGTAAACAAATCTGACCGTGCACATCAGTAAGGTACACGCATCTTTTGTGTCAATTTCGAACTTGGTCATAAAATAGTGTTACCAAGATATGGTCCGAACAAGAAATTATTAACTAATGGGATAAAGGGCCATAACTCTGTGGAAAATCAGCGAAATGCGTAAAAATAACCTAACAGTGCACATCGGCAAGGTTCTAAGCAACTTCAAAGCAAGCTTCGGAGTTGGGCCGGACAAGAAATTGGTGCCGAAAGGAGGACAACGGATCATAACTCTGTGGGAAATCATCGAAGTGCATAAAAAATGTCAGTTTCGACCGTGTCAGTTTCAACCTTGCCCATCAAATGGACCAGACAAGAAATTGTTGCCGAGCGGACGATAAAGGGCCATAACTCCGTGGGAAACGAAAATGCACATCGGCAAGGTACTAAGCATCTTCCATGTAAGTTCCCATCAAGTAGTAACCGAGATATGGACTGGACAAGAAATTCTTGAGGGATTAGATAAGGGGCCACAACTCATCGAAGGGCATAAAAAGCCTGACAGTGCACGATTCGGAGTTGTCAATTAAATAGTAACCGAGATATGGACCGGACAATAAATTGGTGCCGGACGGACGACAATGGACCATAACTCTGTGGAAAATCATCGAAGTGCACTATCGAAATAGTATTACCAAGATATGCATCCTCCCCACAGCGGATGCTCCATTTCACAGGCTCGTTTATCATCCCTGCCTCCAATAGCGGAATTTGAACTTTACTACGTTGCTATGACGTATAGGGGGAAACCAACGTACGCACGCTTCAGTTTGAATCCGGCCGAACAACTCCTTCAGTTCTTTCATATGTTCTGTCCAGATAAACAGGGAAGGTAATCTCCAGATAATTCTTTTTAACGCTAGGTCAACAGAGGTATCATGCAGACTTGAAAAGTAATCGAAATGTTCGGCAAACATCTATTTAACTATATATGATGTCACTTCCGGCGATGTGCGCGCGGCCCCGAATCCGGTCCAAAAATCTGACTGGTGGCTGTGGTATTAGTAGATTCCCAGCGAGGTGAGTAGTAGCGTAAGCGTAAATTGAGGGGACTTTCACCCGGATGTAGAGGTCATTTGGGGCGGAAACGAGGCGGGAGGAGAGGTCAAGTGCAGTATAGTTCCGGCAGAAGGACCAAAAGCTACCTCCAGCACAGGAGAGTTCCAATTGTTGGAGGGGATGTATACAGGATGTATTCATCCGCGGTGATGCGGTCTGGCCGCGGTTTTGGCGGTGATTCGGTCTCGGGAAAAAGCTTCCGCGGAGAAAAAGTAGTCCCTAGATAAAATGGTCCGATGGGGTCGAGTGAGGTATCAAAGTGAAGCTTATGTGAAGGGGCATCTAATGGGCTGGGTGTGGGGTTGACATATCGGCCTTCTGCGCATGCGCGGTGGCCGAAAGGTATGAAAATAGCCGTGTTGGAGCTAGGGGAGTCCCTAATGGTCCAATGGGGTCGAGTGAGGTATCAAG
This sequence comes from Hanleya hanleyi, assembly GCA_036873755.1. Lineage (NCBI taxonomy): Eukaryota > Metazoa > Mollusca > Polyplacophora > Lepidopleurida > Hanleyidae > Hanleya > Hanleya hanleyi. The sequence continues at coordinate 15,199 of JAVTVY010003944.1, read as the reverse complement.
GTGAAGCTTATGTGAAGGGGCATCTGATGGGCTGGGTGTGGGGTTGAACTATCGGCATTCTGCGCATGCGCGGTGGCCCAAGGTTATGGAAATAGACGTGTTGGAGCTAGGGGAGCCCCTAATGGACCAATGGGGTCGTATGAGGTATCGATGTGAAGCATTCGTGACGGGGCATCTGATGGGTTGGGTATGGGGATGAACTATTGGCATTCTGCGCATGCGCGGTGGCCCAAGGGTATGAAAATAGCCGTGTTGGGAGCTAGGGGAGCCCCTAATGGACCAATGGGGTCGAGTGAGGTATCAAAGTGAAGCTTATGTGAAGGGGCATCTAATGGGCTGGGTGTGGGATTGGGAACTATCGGCATTCTGCGCATGCGCGGTGGCCCAAGGGTATGAAAATAGCCGTGTTGGGATGTAGGGGAGCCCCTAATGGTCCAATGGGGTCGAGTGAGGTATCAAAGTGAAGCATTCGTGAAGGGGCATCTGATGGGTTGGGTGTGCGGTAGGAATATCATTCTGCGCATGCGCAGATGCAATACGGAGGTCTCGTCCAATCACAAGCGAGTATTTCAAATCCGTCCCAGAGCTCTCGTCCAATCAGAAGCGAGTATTTTGACCCGGTGCATTATGGGACATATCCAAGATGGCGGCACGTGTGTTCAAGATGGCGGCACATCATCTCGTCCAATCAGAAGCGAGTATTTCAAATCCGTCCCAGAGCTCTCGTCCAATCAGAAGCGAGTATTTTGAGCCGGTGCATTATGGGACATACCCAAGATGGCGGCACGTATGTTCAAGATGGCGGCACATCCGGTGTCGAAAACTGGCCATTTTGTCGGAATGTGGTCACCAAGTGTCGAAAACTGGACCCTGTATGGGTCCCGCTCTGCGTGTTGGAGCTAGGGGAGCCACGAGTGGTCCAATGGGGTCGAGTCAGGTATCAAAGTGAAGCCTAGGTGAAGGTGATGGGCTGGGTGTGGCGTTGAACTATCGGCATTCTGCGCATGCGCAGTCTGGCCGTAGTATAGAAATAGACGTGTTGTGGTGTAGGTGGGCCCCTCGTGGGTCGATGGGATCGAGTGAGGTATCCATGTGAAGCCTAGGTGAGGGAGTTACACTAGGGTGTCGTTTCCATTCTGCTGCGCAGGTCACGTGGGGGTTGTGACGTCACTTCCGGGGTTTTCACTAAAAACTACCTCCAAACATAGAAGAGTTCCAAATGTTTCCCCTTACACGTCCGTATGTTCAACCGCCGGGGTGTTTCCCCGCCCCGCCCCGCCCCGCCCCGCCCCGGCCGCAGCGCGCGCGCGCGTCATCACCGGCAGTGCGCGCGCGCGCGGGTCAAAAGGTCAAAGGTCACCTCCAGGTCAAACGGTCTTCCTTTCGGCAAGGTTCGGAGAATACATAGAACTTAGTCATCAACTTAATCTATACGTGTTGGACGAGTCTCTTCACTCACCGTATACACGCACCTCAATGAAATGCCCGCTCCAAACCTAGACCAAAAACACGTACTTGGTCTGTGGGCTGATTTCATTGGCTCTCTATTTTACTATAGTGCGCTTGCATTCTAACATTGATGGGTTACATTTTGGCTCCATTCTAGGCCACTCATTGGCTAATACGGTGTTCAAAGCCAGTTTCATGCATTATGCTCATAGAACTTATAGTCATAAACTTAATCTATACGTGTTGGACGAGTCTCTTCACTCACCGTATACACGTACCTCAATGAAATGTCCGCTCCAAACCTAGACCAAAAACACGTACTTGGTCTGTGGGCTGATTTCATTGGCTCTCTATTTTTACTATAGTGCTCTTGCATTCTAACATTGATGGGTTACATTTTGGCCCCATCCTACACCACTGACTTCAGTTTGACTGAATCTCCACATTGGGCATTGATGCATTATGAATAAAACACACAAGACAGGGTTTTTTTTGGTGAGATCTCATTTTTTTTATTCAGTGAACAACAACAACGTGAGAACAACCACGTGAAAACTGAAGCCCAGAACAAGGGGCTTATACATTGAAAGAACTGAAGCCCAGAACAAGGGGCTTGTAAACTTAAGCCCAGAACAAGGGGCTTGTAATTAACTTAAGCCCAGAACGGGACTTGTACATTGAAATGATGGGCGGCCCAGTCATAGACGAGTACATCGCGGTCCTCGGCCTTGGGGTACTCGTCAAACATCTGTACGATGGTAGATAAGGGTCTTCCCCGGCATCGATGGTACAGGTAAAACAAGCAATATTGTCCGCACACGCCACTGGTCAGGCTTTGCAACGTTTGACTGTTCCAACACCACGTCTCTGTGCCTTGATCCATGAAGTCTGTTAAATCGGGATGGAGGGGTGGCAGGCCGTACGGGTCAAAGTATTCGCCCTGCTGTTCTGTCAAGTACACGGCCACCCAGTGTTCACCGGGCCGATCCATCGGGTCCGTGTTGAGAACGTAAGCAGCAGGATACATACGGTCTAATGGAAACACATCTCGGCCGAACACCCCTTGAAAGACCATACGTGTCTCTGGGTCATTCTCCAGCACGGTGGTTATCTGGTCTGTATCCATGTTAGGTGGAGAAGTCACACAGGACGTTGCGCGCCTTGTCCACTTGAATGATGTTGTCAAACTCGGCGTAGCAGATCACATTGACGGTGGTCGCCAGGGCTCGTGCAAAGTGGATTTCCAACCGTAAGTTGCCTTGCTTGGCCAGGGCCAGCTGATGGTCGTTCTCTAAGGTGGGGGTCAGATCGAAACAGAACAACGTGTATCCGTTCGCGTAGTGCTCCCGACTGATGAAATTTCCTTCGTCCTGGTTGATTTGACCGGTGGCTGTAAACAGGCTCTGATAGGCTCGAATGAAATTCCTCCGCCCAAAGTTCGGTGTTAAGGCCGTGGCTGGCACCTGTTGTCCATCCACATGCAGGGCCACAAAATTGATGCCGAAATGTTGAAAGTCAAACGGATTCTCTGGGTAGGCTCCGCTGAAACTGGTATTTTCCACACAGGCCAGGATCAATCCCTTGGGTAGTTCCCCCAGGAACAGGTTTTCTTTGTTGGCGCCCATATTTCCAGCAGGCACAGAGAACACTTTGGTTTGTACACGTCGGATAGGGTACTGGGCTGGTTTTGTTTCCAAGGCTTTCATGTGTCCCAATTGAACGGCTGGATTCGGTTTCACTTTTCGGACATACAGGACTGCGTCTTGGATGACAATCTTATAGTCCGCTGCATGCCCCTCTACGTTAGTGGCCATCAAGGCGAAGGTCGGAGGCGCCCGTATCAGTCGGATTTTGATGGGGATCTTGTTCAAGAGGTACCGGTCTTGCATGAACATGTCTGCGTGCAGTCGACCCATCATATCCACCGAGGCACTGTTCGCAGTGAAAGCCTTCCGTTTGTTATATCCCACATTGTCCACCGTGTCCATGTGCTCGGGTGTGTCCTGGTAGAATAAAGCGGCTGTCAGCTGAGACTTTTTAGCCTCTCGGCCATACGACAACAGTGTCTCGATGTAGGCTCGATAGGGGTACGTGTTGGTCGAGTCACTGATGAGTTTGTCGCTGAGAAAAATATCCACCTGTTGAAACATCGAGTGCAGCCAGAGATTCGTCGGGCCCACCGTTGCAGCTTGGACGATTCTGGTGCCATCCCCACTGACCACCTTGGCTTTCACATACAAGTATGTATGGGCTAAATCCACATAGGCCGTATCCGCATTACTGATGGTGAACTCGATGGGCCCGGTTTCGTTGATACTGGAGAGCGGGAGATGCTCCACCCATAATCCTTGTTCGACACTGGTCTGTGTGGGCGGCACGGTCCACAAATCAAATTCACTGTTGGTGGAGGGGCAGGACTCGGCGTGGATCAAGGACATGTTTTAAGAAAAGATATCCTTTGTCTTCTTCGATGTGCGTCGTCGCTGGGTCGGTCGTCGACTGGTGCGTGGTCTCGGTGGGGCAGCTCTTTTATTCCCAACGGTGCGTTGTGCTTTGGCCACCAAGACGCCTCCCGCTTCTTTGGCCCGCCGTTTCAAGGATTCTTTGGGTGCCGTACCCCCCAAGACATCACCGGCCACTTGCAGTCCACTGCGTACCGCTTGTTTGCCGATTGCTTTCACCCCACGCGTCACCAAGGGCAGGAACGTTTAGACGATGCTGCCGAGTATGTTCCCCAGTCCATGTCCTCGTTGCATGCGTGCACCGCTAAAGACCGGAAAGCCACTCCCGGCCTGTTGGGCATAATAGTCCATATAGCTGCGTGCATCGCACTCGTAAGGTACTTTCATTATGCAAAGTGGGGAGCACGTGCTTGTCGAAAATGAAGTGTCAGCACCACCTTTCCTTGTTGGAATGCCACCGGTCGTCCCGTGTCATCTCTTATATCCACCGTGATCGTGTTGATGTCAGTTTGTCGTACGGGCAAGTAGAGCATGTGGGTGAAACTGTGGGTGACTTGACCTCCATACGTCTTTTTAATGGGGACCATCCGTAACAGAGGTGTGTTGATATCGCCCACGATGTGGTTGTCCACCACGTCCGAGTAGACGTAGAGTCCGTACATACCCGACTTCATATCCATCGGGATCTCGCCATGGTGTTCGGTGGGACCAGCGAACGTCTTTAGATCGAAACCCAGCATTTGCTGTAGGATAGGACTCAGTACGACACTCGCCTTGCCGGAGACGATAAGCTCTGCCTTGTCGTTGTGTGCGTTGTAATCGAAGTCCACGTGATTCTTGAAGGGATAGGCTTTGATGGGTTTTGAAGTATTCGTGACCTCCCGTAGAGCCTTATAATGCAACAGTCTTGTCAGCCCACCCATGAACTCCTTGGGGGTATCGTATTGGCCTTCGGGCAGGGTGAGTCGGGTGTTTTTGCCTTCGTAGGTCACCTCGTACCACACTTCATTGGCTCGCACGTTGTACCACGAGTAAGGGTATTGGATATCCACGAGGCCACATTCCCATCGTCCAGGTAAATGCAACGGTTGCGGTAACTGGGTCACGTACTTGGCCAAGGTGTTGTCAGGAAACATCCAGCGAACTGTTACTGGGTAGGGTGAGGTAAAACATGGCGACTGAGCTGTCCTGCTGCTGCTGTTGGTTTTAATAGGTGTTCCAGGCCTTGGGCGGTTGTGTCCGGCGTCGTGTTCGTCGCGTTGACTTGCTACGTGTCACGGCTCTGGAGATGTGGGGTGTCCTGATCGAGGGTGGTTTTTTAAAGGTTTGAAAAGAAGGTGCCCGTTGTGATGGTGGTGGAGTTTTGGGGGGTGACTCCGGTTCCCAGTCGGCTTCCCAAGAAGGTAGTGGGCCACTCAGCGATTGCTGGGTTTGCTGCATAAAGGCCCAGCGCTGGGGGTTCCCCACCAATTCCTGTGGTACATGCATGTCTTTCAAGCCTTGAGCGAAGACCTCCCATCCTCGAGGATCCGTGTGCGACCTGCGTTGACGCATCAGGTCATTCACTAAATCCGTCATGTGGGTACCGGGGACCACTTGATTTCTGTACCAGTAGTTCGCCTTTTTCATTCCAAGTCATGTTAGGATTCTGTTTCATCCGTTGTAATACCAGGCCAGCTTGTTTCTTGAACGAGGCAGGTACACTCTTCAGGACTTCGTCTTCCACCCACTGTGGGGCTGTGGGTGGTACCCCACCCGGCTGTTGGAACGGTGCTGAGGTCGGCGGTCTGTCACGTGGTGGTGGTGGTGGTGGTGCTGGAGTAGAGAGGGTTTTGTATTGGTCCATGTACGTCATGTACCGTTGAAGCGTCTCATTGTACCGTTGTACTTTCTCACTGTCGCTTAACCCCGGTCTCTGTAAGATCTGTTGCATCTCTCCATCGAGGGTGTGTATGGTCTTCACCGTAGGTGGGACAGGGTAGGGCGATTGGAGGTTTTGAAGGAATCGTGGTTCGACGAGGACCATTTTTTCGTGTGGTTCATTGTCGGCCGAAGAGTCCACCCAATACTGGACCCAACACGGAAGCGGCCAACGGTGCTAAGATGGCCCCGAGAACACCTTTTTCTTTTGTGTTTGAGGGACCCGCTTCTGGACTAGGGTTCGGAGACCTGTCTTATGCTTGGCCAACTTGGTCTTCTGAGCCGGAGTCAGTGGAACGTTGCCTTTTAACAGGTTGTACCCGATCTCGCACAGACAGCGTACGAGGTCAGGGTCCGCACCGCGTACAATGGTTCGGACCAACTCGGGTGGGGCCGTCTTCAATACACGGAGCGTGGGAGCGTGCTTCCATACTCGCGCAGACATCATGTACAACTAATGCCAGAACCCACAACTCTGCTCTTTTTATCTACCTCAGAGAACATAACCCTGCTGTGGTATTCATTCTTTTTATTATCTCCATCATCAAACACACACACATCCCAGCTGGGGGCGCCACTGTGGGTGTGTTTACATTATTTTTGCAAGTACACGTGGTGGGTGTCTCCGGGAAAGATGCCGGTCCGTAGTCGAAGGTGGTCGGGGGTGGCTTGCTTGAGGTCGAAGAGCATATACCCGTGCTGAGGGGTTGTGGCATCTTTAAAGGCTTCCAACGCAAACGGTGTGCGGCCGGGATATATCTGTCTCGCCAGGTGCAGCAGTTGAGTGGTATCTCTCGGGTTTTTGAAGACCACCAGGTAGTGGGCATTTAAGCTGATGTTCCGATGTTCTTTGTTTTTACTGAACAGATTCTGCACAATGTAGATGATGCTGAGCCGTCGATGGTGGCTGCCTTTGGTAAAGAGTTGGGTGACCCGCGCATCCGTCTCCGCCATGAGATCATCCAGAACCACCAAGGTGTCGGGTTCCAAATCGGCCAGGTTGGGTAGGCCTTCCACGAACGTGATATGGGGCATTGCTGCATACGCTGCCTGCCATTCTCCGTAACACCACACGACTCGGGCAATGGGTGGGGTGATCATGCTGTCGGCGTGTTGAAGGAGCTTCCTGACGAAGTGCGTTTTGCCGGAACCCGTGGGTCCTGCGATGAGACACGTGAAGGGATGCTGCCACCGTGGGTCCATGGTTCGAGGTGTATCCGTTGTCGTGGTAACCCGCTCTTGTAAATTTGGTACGAGTGAACTGGAGTGGTGGTGGGTACAACGTCGGTCGTCGTTGTCTGTACACTGTCAGGGATGATGATGGGGGTGGGTACAACATCGGTGGTCGTTGTCGGTTCACTGTGAGGGATGAAATCTGGTGGGTCTTGAGACGTAGTGGGTGTTCTTGGTGTAGGTGTGGAGCTCGACGTGGCTTGTTCACGGGGTGTGGTGGTGGTGACTGGGCTCGATACGACTGGTGCTCTCTGTAGACCGGTTTCACTGATGGCTGGTGTTCTCAGTTGGTTAAGTAACGTGCTGACATAGGCTACGTCGTAAAACACACCTCCGTACAACACACTCAGCAGGGTTAGCAATAGCACCCCAAAGCCCACTTGTGCTTTGCGCGTTTTGGGAGACGCTGTGTTCAGAGGCAGCTGCTGTTTGTCCATAGCACTGTGGTCGGACGTGGAATGAAGGAGGACGGCAGTGGTGTCTCGCTTTATAGTCGTTTCACCTGGTTGGCAGCGACCCAGGAATTGAAGGAACTGGGCCAGCCTTGCCATTTGACGAAATGAAACAGTTTGCCACGTCGACGTTCCGTTTTCAAAATCTGCTCCACCGTGTAGTAGTCTTGCTGTGTTTTTACGACAGGCTGTAATTCCGTCTCGTAAAACGTCCCTAGCAACGGTTCCCCTTGGAGATCTTCCAGTTCATAGACTCGCCGCTGTCGGGGTAGGCGCCGTTTAATCAGGAAGTGCTCATCGCTCCAGTTGGGCAAGTAACTTTTCTCGAACTTGCCCTTGACTTTACTGATCCGTACAGGGTCCCCGACCTTGTACTCCGCCTTCGTCGTTCGCTGCGATGGCCTGGGGTACAAGACACGCCGGACTTGGGCTTCATTGCGTTGGGTCACGGTAATGGGGGCTCTCTCTATACTCCGATGATAGGCTCGATTGTAACCCCTCACCAGTTTCGGGAGAATATCGATGTACCGCCTTGTATTCTTATAGGTGAAATATTTATACATACGGCCTTTGAATGTCCTGTTGAACCTCTCCACCACGGAAGCCTTGGTCTCGTTGTACGTATGGAAGAAAAACACCTTCTGGGCTTTCAGAAAGGCTTGGAACGGTCTGTTGAGGAATTCCGTGCCTTCGTCGGTTTGCAAATACAAAGGTTTGCGCCCGGTCTTGAAGATGTCTTTGAACGCCGCTATGAGATTCGCCCCCGTTTTCGTCCGGATGGGTACCACCCACGCATACTTGGATAGGATATCGATGCACGTCAAGATATACCGATTCCCATCGTTGTGTTTGGCAAAGGCGCTCATGTCGACCAAATCCGCTTGCCACTGGGCATCTATTCCTCCCACGATGACCCGGTTCCGTAGAAAATGGCGACGGACAGATCGATGTAAGGTATAGGTGTCTTGTTTTCTTAACCAATCTCGGATTTGGGCACGTTGTATCCCCTGGGGTTTGGCCGCTCGATAGAGAGCCGACAATGCGCTATAGGCCGCCGGACTGTCGGGACTGTAGTATAAGTTATCCAACACCTTCGCCCAGCGCTTCATGGTGACAAAATGATGATGCACCCTGGCTCTATTGTTTATTTATAACGGGTATATCTTGGGCCGGAGTTTCTTTCTGATTTTCTTCGTTGGCTTCCACAGTGTCCATGGTAAATGACCAGTCCAACTCGTCTGATGACCGCTTGATAAGCACTTCATCCACATCTACCACGGCATCTTCCAATGCAGACCATAGATCAGGGTGAAGGGTAAAATGCACTGTACCCCCATCTAGCCGAGCCAATTGAGCAAAGAAAGGCCGCGTCGGATGTACACATCGTGACACAAGTGGATGAGGTCGCCGTCCAGTTCACCAGACAACACCCGTTTGAATTTGGTCCAGCCCTCCCGGGACAGACGAATGTGAGCCGGGCATGGTTGTGTAGGGTCCGTGTCTCCCACCACCTCCTCCATGATATCGACCTTATCCGCATACACGTGCAGGAAAACCTCGGGGGTCAAGCTGAGATACACCAGTATTATATGCTCCGTCATGGTCAGTACGTGAATGGTACCAGATTTGACTGTCTCTCTTATTTATAGGGAGAACTCCGTGAGATCAAAGGATCAGGTGGTCCTGTCACTGGGCTGACTGAGTCTAGCCGGGTAATCAATGGCCTCGTCGTCTGGTTCATGGCTAGACAGTTGTTCATTGGGTTCTGCCGTCGTTTCACTCAGGGCACGAGCCCACTCCAACTGAACAGCTGACCGCTCGTCCGGTGTAAACAGCTGGTCCACGATAGGCACCACTCTCTCGAAGGCTGTCCACAGATCGGGGTCTAGGGTGAAGCCTCGCGTAGGGTCTTGGTAGCGGCCCAGGCGTAGGAAGAAGGTTGCACGGTATACGTAGATGGCATTGTCTATGTGGATGAGGTGTCCGTCGAGCCCGCCGCTCAACACCCGTTTAAATTTGGTCCAGCCGTCACGATGTAGCGTAACCGTATTCGATACGGTCTCAGCGGGCGACCAGCAAACATCTCCACGGTCTTCCACCAGGGTGACTTTATCTTCATAGACGTGTAACCCCACCCGGGGTGTAAGGGGAAGGATGGCTCGTAGAACGGGTGACATGCTTGCTCCAATGTCGAACGGTGAATGAAACACACTGTGTCTGTCTCTCGTATTTATGGGCAGGTCTCTCGGTGACATGGTTGCTCCAATGACGAAGGGTAAATGACACACACTCTGTCTGACCCTCGTATTTATAGTCCCACTGTCAATACCACAGCACCAGGGTCAATAGGGCACAGACTAGTGTGAGGCCAACCAGTCGTCTCTGGTTCCGACGTGAGCGCTCGTGGTCCATGGCCCGAGCATCAAGGATGGCTGTCATAGTCCAGTAGTGGTGAGTGATGGAACACCTCTCCATCGAGTGCACTGTGTCGAGGACCGCTTCTGTGAACTCGTTCAGGATTTGTCGTCGTCCCTCGTTGTCGTCGCCATCTGCAAACATGGACCGGACCACTGCTCGGTAACCCGTGAATGAATTCACCACGGTGGCATGCTGTAAAATGCGAGTCGCATAGGGCTGGATCTCCGCCAAGGCTCTGCAACCGTAGAAATGAAGGTGTGGGATGCAGAGAGACGTGTTTTATAGACCATGTCACACATGCGCGCCTAGATGTCGGGTGTAGTCCGTGATACGTACTATTCTGATGGGTTAGTCCAAAAAAAAGAGAGCAACAACAACAACAACAACACAGATTACAGATCAATCCTTTTATTATGCGTGAACATCATAGGAATGCATGTACTGACCTGTCTGTGGGGGTTTCCCACAATGGCGGTCACCTTCCGCCATTATCCGCCATTATCCGCCATTTTGCCACAATGGCGGTCACCTTCCGCCATTAGCCGCCATTATCTGCCATTTTCCCACAATGGCGGTCACCTTCCGCCATTATCCGCCATTAGCCGCCATTTTTCAACAATGGCGGTCAGACAAGTCTGGACATGTCCAAAGGTCACGCCCCATTCACCCAAACCGGAAGTGACGTCATTTTTACATCCGGGTGAAATAGGCGTGGATTTAACCTCTCCTTACATTGACGCGCGCGCGCGCGCTGCGGCCGGAGAACCCGCGCGCGCGTGCACGCTGGGGGGCCGGGGCGGGCCGGGGCCGGGAAAGTTGGAGATCGTTTTAGTGAAAACCGGAAGTGACGTCACACACACACACACACACACACACACACACACTTGCGCAGACCCACCACACCACGTGAACGCCATTGTAGAGAAAAAAACCCCAGTACATGACAGACACAGACAAGTCTAGACATGGCCAAAGGTCACGCCCCATTCACCCAAACCGGAAGTGACGTCACACACTTGTTCATTGGACCATTAGTGGCTCCCCTAGCTCCAAAACGTCTAGCGGGACCCATACAGGGTCCAGTTTTCGACACTAGGTGACCACATCCTGACGAAATGGCCAGTTTCCGACACCGGATGTGCCGCCATCTTGAACATACGTGCCGCCATCTTGGATATGTCCCATAATGCACCGGGTCAAAATACTCGCCTCTGATTGGCTGAGAGCTCTGTGACGGATTTGAAATACTCGCTTCTGATTGGACGAGAGCTCTGCATTGCGTCTGCGCATGATATTCCTACCGTACATCCAACCCATCAGATGCCCCTTCACGAATGCTTCACTTTGATACCTCACTCGACCCCATTGGTCCACTAGGGACGCCCCTAGCTCCAACACGGCTATTTCCATACCCTTGGGCCACCGCGCATGCGCAGAATGCCGATATTTCAACCCCACACCCAGCCCATTAGATGCCTCCTCACCTAGGCTTCACTTTGATACCTCACTCGACCCCATCGGACCATTAGCGGCTCCCCTAGCTCCAACACGGCTATTTTCATACCCTTGGGCCACCGTGCATGCGCAGAATGCCGATAGTTCAACCCCACATCCAGCCCATCAGATGCCCCCTCACCTAGGCTTCACTTTGATACCTCACTCGACCCCATTGGACCATTAGGGACTCCCCTAGCTCCAAAACGTCTATTTCATACCCTTGGGCCACCGCGCATGCGCAGAATGCCGATAGTTCAACCCCACACCCAGCCCATTAGATGCCCCTTCACGAATGCTTCACTTTGATACCTCACTCGACCCCATTGGACCATTAGTGGCTCCCCTAGCTCCAACACGGCTATTTTCATACCCTTGGGCCACCGCGCATGCGCAGAATGCCGATATTTCAACCCCACATCCAGCCCATCAGATGCCCCTTCACGAATGCTTCACATTGATACCTCATATGACCCCATTGGACCATTAGTAACTCCCCTAGCTCCAAAATGTCTATTTCCATACCCTTGGTGTACACGAGTTCTCCCTTGCGTCAGTGTGTGTAGATGGCGCTATGGTTTGGATCGACGCCGTGATGTGGAAAGGGCGTCCCCACACCATCCTGGAGCCGCCATTTTGTTTGTTGATTTTTTGCGGAGATACACGGGACAATAAACACTCGACCCTAGGGTGGCACGGATGCTAGACTGATGCTATTAACATGGTACAACACCTATAGATTAGCACGTCCAGCACGTATAGATTAAGTTTATTACTATAAGTTCTATGTAGCGCGCTGCGGCCGGGGGAAACCCCCCAGGCAGGGTGTACATTCCGTGGGACTACTTTCTGCCCGCGGAGGCAGACCGCATCACCACCAGACCGCATCACCGCGGATGAATACATGGAACTATTTGGTCCCACCACCCACAGCCGCCATCTTGGTCCCACCACCCACAGCCGCCATTTTGGTCCCACCACCCACAGCCGCCATTTTGGTCCCACCACCCACAGCCGCCATTTTGGTCCCACCACCCACAGCCGCCATTTTGGTCCCACCACCCACAGCCGCCATTTTGGTCCCACCTCCCACAGCCGCCATTTTGGTCCCACCTCCCACAGCCGCCATCTTGGTCCCACCACCCACAGCCGCCATTTTGGTCCCACTCCATTTTGGTCCCACTCCCACAGCCGCCATTTTGGTCCCACTCCCACAGCCGCCATCTTGGTCCAACTCCCACAGCCGCCAATATGCAGATCGAGTTGTCTCCCCCTAGTGCGGGTTTTTGCCACCAATGTGTACAGATGGCGCCACCATCGGATGTTGTGACGTCATAGTTACATCCGGGTGAAATGTGACTCAGATCGGTCTTACCCTACTACTGTAATATCATGCACCGTTGTAATGTTACCTCCAACAGAGGGTTGGCAGTTTGGGGATGCTGATGACTTCCATTCCGAGTCAAATAAAGAAAAGATGGCCAAAGGAATTCCACTGACAGACGAGGTATACATGCATTTCATCGAATCTGACAATTCAGAGTTCTTCAATCTGATTAAAACTCAGACTTAATAACCGCTCCTGTCGCTAATTAAGATCTGGGACAGTCTGTATCTTAAATCTGTCGCGCATGTCAGACTGGCGACCAATCACATCCAACTTCAACGGGCGAATCCGATTATTTCTGTAGTGAACGAGGCGCAGAAAAATCCAACCCAGGCAGCTGGCGAAGTTCTTGCTCTCCATGAGCAATCACCGAAGATATTATCGGCTCGGATAGGCACCTATGCGCCCGTTGAAGTTGGACGGTTAGAGGAGCGGTTATTAAGTTTAAGTTTTAATCAGATTGAGAGTTCATAGGCCAGAAAAAAACCTGACGAAAGCGTCCATCAACCGCTGTTTTACGTCCCTTTAACTGTCATGGTTAACAGTATATAAAACTTGGATACTTTGTCTGTACGAAACACAATATTTGTGAAGAACTGAAGAAATAAATTTTTGGCGTCCCTCCGAACATATAACATAAAGGAGTTTTTCCTATAAGCGGATCTTCTCCTTCTGAATTGTGCTCGTTCAAATTATACATTTGGGACGATATTTGTTTCCAGAATTATTCCACACCTGGCAAGTCTAGTCAGACACCCGCAATTGCTATAGCGATTTCCTGGTTTCCTAGCAAAAGAGCATGATAAAGAATTGCAAGAGAAAAGCCACCAGTATCTGAAATGTGGAGCTATATAAGTTCTACAACAGTCTAACTGTACAGTTTATTTAAATCTGAATGAATAGCTTTTTTTTCTTGTCAAATAGACTCTCTTGAGATATTTTCTTTCTTCCTTAGGACAGATATCCGTGGTTGCTGTCAATCCACCAGTTCATGAAAAGGTACTCTAGTGATTCCGCGTTTTGTTTCCGTTCTAATAAAAGCTGTACTGGTGGGCCATTGTTATGTTAGAATTAAATTTATTGTGGATAAGAACGCCTCTGTAGAAAATCAAGCGATGTTTCACGGAAGGTCCTATATGCGCATTTTCAAGCAATATTCGTTGGGAGCACGGATATACCATCTTCGCTTAACCAAGTCTAAGACTACACGTGTTGCCTTGGCTGAACGTAACACATTATCTGATCAGAATACAGGTCTGGTGATGTCATAACGCTATAAATATTCCGTGGTCCATATTAGGAGAAGTGCAATGTATGACCTCTTTAAAATTCAAATTTGATTGGATATTCGAAGGAAATTAACATCAATACACCCACCACTTGCCATATTTGGAGATCACACGAGCAGACATCAAAGAAAATCCTAGCTGCTCGGTGTTGGCAAGCTCCTATTCAGAAATCCATACTTTGAGAATTAATTTGAATTTCACTACGAATCATGTTTTATGCACAGAGTGAACTTTGATGTACCGGTATGTTATACAATGTATATCTACATGACTACATACTAGCCTGCTGTGAGCATTCTCATGCCATCCGGTTGTATACCTCCCCGTTGTTAGATCTACAGATAGATACAAACTATGACAATGGGAGAAGGGCTGTATGGTGGTTTCCCGAATTTTTATTTTGTTTTCTCATGTTCCGAATGTAAAGACCAATCGCATTCTGCCGATTTTTGATACCTCCACTTCTATATTCTTTTGCATTTACATAACTCTCTTTTTGACTGCCACTTCTTGTAACCCAGCGCATCTTTCCAGGAAAAGCTCACCTGGTGTTGACTTTTACTAGGAGAGTTATCGCCCTTACAAGTTACAACTGTGTTGCTAATATTTAATATTCGAAGGCTTAGAGGTGATAGATTACAACAGACTGTGCTTATAAAATAGGTTCTCACCCTGTTGACTCGTTTATCTTTAGATATTTACATTATTACCATAGATGTACGGTAAATGTCTTGGTACTGTCTATACATTAATCATTCTTCATCCGTATACATACAAATACAACATAATTTGACCTTCTCCAGTACTGGTCTTGTATACAAACGTAGCGATCGACATTCAATAGACAGCCGTGTTCTCTGTAGTTGTTAGGCGTCAAATTATAATCCAATACATGCATTATTCAGCCGTCATCCATAAAAGGATTTATGAATTTATAAAATTTATTCCCGCGTCAATAATCGAAAGACATTTCCTTGGACAGGTATCATAAATCTATTAGAAGAGTTTATGAAATAAAAATAATAAAAAACACAAGGTGGTTCCTTTTAAAGAGAGAAGCGGTCAACATTTTTCATTGGTCAATGTAAGCAAGAT
>JAVTVY010003943.1:0-40422 GCA_036873755.1 Hanleya hanleyi | reverse complement strand
TGAGTGTTTAATAAACATTGGTTGTGTCTTAAACTTTTTGCATTTATCTGTTGTCACTTGGTCCACGAGTAGAATATCTATACTATAATATGTAGTATAAAGGAGCGGGGTCTGTCTTGAAAATCTTCCACTGCGCAACTCTGTCAATGAATAACGATATCGAAAATCAAGATTAGACCTCGTATCATTTTTATTTCATACACCTTTGGAATTGAAGCTGTAAAACCGTTTAAGAAAAATAGATCTCTCGATACTTGACGCGGAAATTCTTTTATGGACGACAGCTGAATATTGAATGTCGAATCTGGCGGTTGGTACCACTCATCCAAGCTAGTTTCAGGAAGGGATGAACAGATTTCCGTGATTCCAGCAAGATGATGTCGTTTCAGTCTTCAAAGCTTCCAAATCTACTGACGGGTATTCAGTATACAAATGCATTCTAATGCCGTTTTCTACATAGACATATAAGTTATGTGAGGTGCCTTCAGGGTTCGATACTCGGTCCTATCCTCTTTCTGATCTATATAAATGACATACTCAAATCTTCTAATATTTTGAATATTACTCTCTTCGCTGACGACACAAGTATTACTTATGCTCATACAGACACATCACTGTTAGTGGAAACAATGTCGCAGGAGCTCCGCAAACTCAAAGATTGGTTCTCTTGTAACAAACTTTCATTAAATATTGGGGAAACAAAATATATGACTATAAAACCATGTCGGAATTCAGTTTCAAATCTCCCTAAACTTTTTCTTTATGATCAGGACATTGAACGCGTAAATAGTTTTAAATTTCTGAGAATATATTTCAACGAAAACTTAATTGGCAAGCCCATATAGACCACCTATGCTCAAAATTATCTAGAAATATTCGTGTAATAAATAACATCAAACACTGTCTTAACGGGAATACGCTGTTTTACTTGAAACGATTGGTGAAATAAAAAGACTCAAACTTCTATGTCTTTTACTGTAATATGGTCTGGGCCAATACTTACCCATCGCACATTCGATCACTCGGTTTGTTACAAAAACGACTGCTCGTATTGTTACCTTGAACGATAAATATGCGCACATCACGGCACCTCTATATGAACAAATGAAAATCATACCGATGAACAAACTTAACAAATATTCCACTCTAGTATTTTGTCACCAATTCATACACCATGCCGTTTTTCTTCCCATGCTGTATCTAAATTACTTTTCAAAACAATCTAATATACACCAGTATCCAACCAGGCAGTTCAACCTCAATCTATTTAGAAATTTTTGTCGATCACAACTGTCATTCTATACAGTTAAACTGACAGGCCCGCGTATCTGGAACACACTCTCTTCTCAACTAAAATCCATTACTTCCAAATCTCTATTTAAGCGTGAACTGACTAATTATCTCACCATTCAGCCTGACTTCTAACACCTACAATTTTTGATACGTTTATATGCCATATACTTCATGTAACTGTGAATATATACTTACTTATGCCACTTGGACTATATTTCAATTAAAGGACCTGTCTTTAGACGTAATCCCTACCTGTTCACTGCATCTTCGCTATTTTTATTCATCATGCTGTCACTCATGTAATAATCTTATATTCTACTCTCGCTGGTTCTATTTATATTAACACTCATGTGATAGAACAAACCCGCCAGGGTTTTATTCCCGCAATTAAATTCAACCAATTATATGCTTTGTATATGTTTTGTATGAACATATGGTGAATAAACAATTCATTCATTCATGTGTCGACCGTTCGTGCTAATCTTGCATCCATAATACACAAAACGGTCCCAAATTACTTCCGATGAGAAACAAAGGACAATTGGGACTAAGATAGTTTCCCTTCCCTCTTCCTTCATGCACGTTATATGAGTTACATCAGATATCCTGCACCCTACACTCGTATTTTCCCATCAATATGTAACATTCTTAACACATTCAAACACATTGAAATAAAGCAGCTTGCAAATGAACCAATGCCAAACCATACCACGAGGCTCGGGGGGGGGGGGGGGGGGGGGGTGATTATGCCCCTTACCAAAGTTTCTATCCTGTATCTGCGGGACGTCTCAACAAAAACTTTAGAGCTGACAATCCGTCTCTTTCTAGCTTGTCATATTGGGATCATTTTGAGTCTATTAGCATTACCCTCGAGCAGAGGATCATTGGTAAATTCAAAATGGCGGCCATGTGGGGTACCATAAAAGTGATGTTTCAGTCATTTTTCTTCAAAATTTCTGCTTTTCTGCGAGAAAAGTGGGGAAAACTATTTTATTTCAAATCAGACTATTATTTACTAATTTATCGTGCAGTTATTGTTAATAAATGACATCAATAAAAAAATCGAAAAATCGACCAAAAATGTCCTTTTTAAAAATGACGCCACTGTGACGTCATCCCAGAGACCGTTTTGGATTTTATTTACATTTTCGGATAAAGCTTGACCCAGCGGTATAGTGTGGTATGTTCTAGCCCCCTAGGTCAGTGGGTAAGAAAAATATATTATATGGACAGGTCCCAGAAAGCCAAGGTCAGATAGGGTTAAGAGATAGGGATCTCCTTTAAAAGTCTGCAACATCCCTCCAGTTTGCTAAATTTGGATACACATCGTGATTATATTCAGATATTTAAATCGAAAAAGAAAATCTGCAATGCTAGAAACATCGAAAAGAGAATAGCATCTAAGAATAATACAGCTACAGCCTTCATAACGAAGTGAATCCCCTGGCAATTTCAGTCGATTTAGGGAGTAGATCACATGGGATTTTTTTAAATCCGTCGAAACAGACTGAGTGTCCTATTATTAATGTTCTGATACCTTAAAATAGGGTAAAAGCAAACAATAGATTGATATCTCAAAAGACAGAACCATTTATTCCTATATTCAGTCGCTCCAAAGTGAAGTAGTTTTGACCAAAATGGGTATGTCAGATTCATCGGTTACAATAGATGATACTTGAGGTACCCCTGACACTTGTTCCATATTTAATGCTAGCCAAAAGCTTGGAGATTAACGCCAGTAATATTTCCCATCTCCAGCCCAAATCCCCACCCCAGCCACCCTCCCGGATATAGGGCTGAAAAAGCTGAATTTATCCGTTATACAGCTGCTATTTATAAAATGGATGGTGAACTCTCATTTTCATTTCATATTTCACCAGAATTGTATAAATTTCACAGTATATGGTAATTTAAAGAAACTTTGATTTGGAAAGTTGAGAAAAATGGGATTTAAACCTGTAAATAGTACTATTTCCTTATTAAGTCAGTGTTATATCCATTCGCTGAACACTTCCATGCATTACGCAACATTTGTTAATAAACATGGTGAACCCCACTTTTTTTCATAAAATATTTAATCATTTGCTGATGAACAATTGCTGAACTTTTAAGCCAAATTCTCACTTTGAAAGTTCGAACGTGATCTACTGCCTTTATGGCCTATTTTTACTGACCTGTTTCAGTTGTATATATAAAGTAAGGTAATTTAACGTAAATTCATACTGCACAAGAGTTGTATGCAATATATTTTTATCATGTTGTTATAGTCGTTTTATTTATATATTTATTTATATATTTATTTTTTTGTTTCTTCTTTTGTTTCTATTTAATTTCCCTAACGTATACCGTTTTTCTCATCAACTGTCACGTCTATGATATATATATGCGCCTGGTTTACAATTCATATACGATTTTGCTCTATATATAAAGTGTCTATTGTACATAACTGTTTTTCCGAATGAGACAACTTATAAATAGGAATCATGCAATTTAGTTATGTGTTTCTCGTGTTGCATCGATGTATTTGACATAAGAAATTGGCCTAGTATTCGTGTGATATAATCCATTCAGATATTATTTCAAACACGTCAGTATTTGAAATGAATCAAACCACATGAACTATAAATAAAAAAAGAATGTATGGGCGTACCTATTTGTGTCCTATTCGTCATGTTAGGAAAACACAATAAGTGATTATATGTATAGGGAACTTCATTAAACCTGGAAAATCTACCCGACAAATGTTCCCGGTTTGAATATTCTTACATGACGAACTTCCCCTATTTTTGGTGTGTCACATATACACATATTACATTTTGATATTATTAATATATATCTTGTTTTCATCAGTAAAAACCCAGTAAGCCTTTCGCCAAGTAGGCTTTGTATGAGTATCATGTAAAGTAGTGACGAATACTCGAATAAGCGCCCAGTGGTTCGATACAGGGTTTACCAGGCGCGGGGGTTGGGGGGGGGGGGGTTAAGTATTATTTATATGATTGTTTTCATCACTCAGCGGGCATATTTAGCTACGACCCTTGCCAGTTAATTATGGAATGCAGAAAAAAGGATTAAAAGGATTTATGGTACATAGATGACCTTTCACGAATGGCTATTTAGTATAAAATCTATGACACCAGTTGAGAAAGTTGAATAAGATGAGAACTTTTGCGAGCAACATTTAACTTTCATTTTAAATTGCCGTGAGTGTAAGATTCTGTTTATCACCTAACTATACAAATTATAACGCAATAATTTTAAAGAGTTCCCCATCAACTCGATCTCAAAATTTCTTCCCTTTCTTTTCTGGATCAGGCGCATCACAGACTGAAAACCTGTTGTATACGCTGAGGCAATATAGTTTCAAACACCACAGAGATTGAGCATCACCCTTGAGAGGCTGACTAGTTTTCACAGAATTTCAGAATGCCGTGGGCAATTTCACAACAGAATGCAATAATGGTAACTTGTTAATTATTTGTTCTTCGTATATTTTTTATTCGTGATCGTTGCATGTCATCATGCACATGTGGGGGAGTTCTCCGGAAGATGACATGCTACGGTAGCTTTGAATACTTAACCCTACCTGGCCTGGCCCCCCTACCAAACTTTCTGCGCCATCTCCGGAACGACGAAAAATGGAGTGCTGAAACTCCGGGAGTTCATAGTTTATCATATTGGGGTCATTTTGAAAAATAATCTATTCCCGATCATTGCTACTTGTATGACGTTTGACAATAATAATTTACAGGCCGATGCATGTATCTGGATAAAATGATCATCTTGCAGATATCCATGTTGTTGTTGAATTTGTAAGCATATTCGTAGTAAAATTTATCAAAGGGAAAAATAGTTCAGTGACGTCACGACCAGGCGTAGAATTTATTTGTTTGGCGCTACATGTATTATTCAACCGGCGTCTTGAAACTGTTAAGCAACAACCAAAAATTATGTCGTGGCCATATGTTCTAAATAACACTGCAGTTGTATGTGGTAAATATAAATTGAACCATGCAAACTTATCAGTGGGCTAGAACCGGTACGAAAGGTGGGGGACCAAGACTTTTTCTAGCTTTGTTCTGTAGGACATTACCTTTTTCTTCATTTGTTCATATATATAAGTGTGAATACCCCATTTTTGTGCAAGCATTCGTTGTCCATGACCAAAACGAAAATTTGAGTGAATCTAGATTGTGTACGGGGTATGTATCCCAATTTCAAAGTTGATCGGGTTAGAAATAAATGATTTATATAAAATTCCATCTCACGAATCATACGTGTACATGTATTCCTGCAGCTCACAATTTGACAATGGGGCAGATAGGAATGCGCATTGTTTGAGCGGCACAAATCAAAGCTCAAGTGAGATTGAACAATGTACTGAGTATGAAGCCCAATGTTAATGTTGGTTGGGTAAGAAATAAATGATTAATATCAACTTTCATTTCACCAGTGGCATAATGTACACGCATTAGTACAGCGTGCATATAGGATATGAACATTTTTGTACAGTGATCAGTTCTTCCTGGCCAAAATGGAAGCTAGAATAATTATGTTCTAAACCAGTAGCCCAATACTACTGTTATTTGTGCGAGGAATAAATGGTGAGGCAAATTCCTTCTCAACAATCAGATACAAGTAAATCTGCAGCATTGGCCTACAATTTAACCCTGATATGGGTAGGATATCAAGACTATTGCTCAAATATTGGTGTGTCCACTCAACATAAGTTTGTGTAACCTTATCAAAGGGCTGAGTCTAAAGCCAAACTGAAGATCGATGTTGGACCATAGCTTTTCTAGCCTTGGTCTAGATTCGATTCAAAAGTGTTTTTGTGGCTCGAAATCAGGGTGATCGAATGATTTGATTTACTGAAAATTATATTTGTGCTGATCTAATGCCGACATTACCAAGGCATTTGACCGTGTCTGGCACAAATGACTATTACATAAGCTTGAATGTATAGGAATCAAGAGGAGTTTACTTGAATGGTTTGAAAGTTAATTTCAAAATAGGTCACCGATCGTCGTCGTTGAAGGCTCAAAGTCAAAATCTGTCGCTATGCCTGCAGGGGTACCCCAAGGATCCTGTCTTGGTCTCCTACTTTTGCTGACATATATTAACGATATAGTAACAGATCTCAAATGTAATATACGCCTATACGCCGATGATATTTCTCAGTACATCACGGTGGACAACCCAGTAATATCTGGCCAGTTGTTAAATTTTGACTCAGAGAGAAAATCTGGGCGGGCGCGATCGTGGTTTGTCGAGTTTAGTCAAACTAGAACTACATCAATGCTATTCTCACGCAAGACTAACCCATCTGACCATCCGTCGTTGAAATTTGACGAAATGGTAGTGGAGCAAGTAAATTACCATAAACATCTTGATATAACTTTTGACTCAACTTGGTAGTTAGAAGTTACTCAAGCGATAGAAAAAAGGTCGGATCTATGTTTGCGAAGTCTCAAATATAAATTAACTAGGAAAAACCTCGAAATATTGTATAAATCATTCATTATACCAATATTGGTTTATGCCGACGTCATTTGGGACAACTGTACTCAATATCAATGTAAAATTTTAGAAAACCTACACTTGAATGCCATAAGAACCATCTCTGGTTCGCCCCGAGGGGTGAGCCACGATTTATTATATGTGGAATCAGGATTCGCCTCATTAGCAGTGCGTAGAAACCGAAACAAGCTAAAACAAATGTACATGTATATAATAGTAAATCTCCAAACACCACCTATGCTTTACCCAGAAAGATTCATCTGAACTGTTCAGACCCTTCTCAGATCAATCGAATGGCGGCTATCTTTGGTTGACCTAATTTCAACAAAAACATAATTACCGATCTTCCCAACCTCTTTTCATCGATACAAGACTTGGTATATGTGATTGATGTCTGCTCAATAGAGAACATGGCCGACATAAGCCAATCAAAATTCAGCATTTTTTCTAAATACGCATTAGTGGATTTACACGACGATATTGCCAGTTAGAGGTTTTTATGTATGGCGATTTCAAATTTACATTCAGAAATATATCCCATGCATGTTTCCTTTGCAAGCATAGCTTCTGGGATATGACGATTCTGAGAAAAAGACAATGTCTTCAGATGCTTCTGTTAGTAACCAATATGACATCCATTTTAATTGATTATCTTTTCCAGGTTTTGAACGGAGTTCCTGATACTCACTGAATCAGTCTATAGACATCCATACGAAGTAGAACACTTGTACAAGGAATGGAGTACTTGTATGTAGTTTGGCAAGGATTTCAAATGTCATACGTGCTTCTATAATAGCCATGAACCTCCGAGGATAAACACAACACATTACAGGGTTTTTCTCTCGATATAATTCATGTCTCCTATAGGCAAGAACTTACAGTAAAGGTGTATTCATGGTGACTGGGAAACGTACCCTAAACAAAACACTTGGAAATTCATTGGATAAAGAACAATTGTCAGGGATAAGGATTTTATGTAAACAACGTCATCATGTCTTACAGACATCATTGAACGCAGTTGACATCATTTCTGTTATTATTATGTTTATTTCATACACATTTGTTATAGGTGCGGACTGTCATACAAAATAAGTCTTTCGATTATTGACGCGGAAATTATTTTATGGACGACGGCTGAATATTGAATGTCGGGTGTGACACCTGCTATCATACAGTAAGTTATCTTCCGCATTTCAGCAGAACTATATGTCTCAGCATATTTTAGGCATTTTTCAAACAACATTCAACGAAAAATAATAACGCTTTTGATAGATAATCGAACAACTGTTGATCCTGCTACAACAACAAATTTCTATTTGGAGTCAACCGTAAGTTTTCGAAAAAAAATGATAAACGTTTTTCTCTCATCGAAAACAAAAACACAACGCATTCACATCTGTGTGAGAATAAAATTTCGTTGTATATGCTATTTTCAATCTCTGGTTGGTAAGATACAATTTATGAGGCAAAAATGGTTGGTTAAAGAATGACATATACAGTAGCTGTGGCAAGGATGATTGATACATCAGAGTGGAAGGATAAGTCCTGTTCGGATGTTGACAGTATACGTCTTTGTATTGTTTACAGCTACCACTTCGTGTACCATTAGTTTTAATATCTTGACGATATGCCACAAATTTATACGATCTCACCAGACGTCGCATCAATATTACCGCTGGATATCTGAGCCGATATACTTGCATTCATGAATTGTTCGGGACTGCCTAAATCTAATTAAGTTTAAAATTATTAGTTATCAGTTAGTTAGATTAGGTAATAAAATCAACCTAAATCCCGAACAATTCATGAATACAGGCCTATCCCGCGATAATATTAATGCGATGACTGGTGAGATCGTATAAATTTGTGGCATATCGTCAGTATATTAAAATTAATGGTACACGAAATGGTAGCTGTAAACGATACATTAGGCATATACTGTCAACAATCCGAGCAGGACTTATCTCTCCACTGTGACTGTATATGTCATCCTTTACCCAACCATTTTTTCACAGAACTTAGATCTTCCAACCAAAGACTAAAACTGCGGTTGACGACTCCAAAGAGATAATTGTTGTTGTAACAAGGTAAACATTTATTCGATCATTTATAATAAGCGTTATTATTTTTCGTTAAATGTTGTTTGCAAAATGCCTAAAATAAGCAGCGGGATCTAATTCTGTTGAAATCCGGAAGATACTTTACTGTATGACAGCAGGCGTCACACCAGACATTCAATATTCAGCCGTCGTCCATAAAATAATTCCGCCTCAATAATCGAAAGATTTATTTCGTATGACAACATAAATGCCAAATGTGTATGAAATGAACATGATAATAACACAGGAGAAAAGCTGTCAACTGTTTTCAATGATGTCGGCAAGGCATGATGATGTTGTTTACATAATCTTTTTATCACCGACCATTATTCTTTATCCAAATGAATTTCCAAGTGTTTTTCAGATTATGTATCCCAGTCACGCTTTATTGTTCCTGTTCATTTGAAAACCATGGCTACACCATCACTGTAAGTTCTTGCCTACATATAGGTGGCATGAATTCTATCGAAAAAACCCTGTTGATATATATATGTTGAAGTTATCCTCCGTGCTTCCAGGCTACTATAGAAGCATGTATGGCGTGTGGACTCCTTGCCAAAATACATACAAGTACTCCATCCCTTGCTTATTTACATATGTCCTAGTTCGTATGGATGTCTAAACTGATTCAATAAGTATCAGGAAACTCCATTCAAATACTGCAAAAGATTATCACTCAAATGGATGCCGTATTTGTTACTAACGGAAGCATCTGAGGACATAGTCTTTTAATCAGAATCGTTATATCCCATAGTCCGTGAATAGGAACCATGGTAAATATTTCTGAATTTGAACTTGAAATCGCCATACAAGAAAACCTCTATCAATATCGTAATGTAAATCCACTAATGCTTACGTAGAAAAAATGTAAAATTTAGATTGATATATGTCGACCATGCATGTTCTCTATTGAGCAGACATCAATAACATTTACCAAGTCTTGTATCGATGAAAAGGGGATGAGGGGAAGATCGGTAATTATGTTTTTGTTGCAATTAGGTCAATCTGCGGTAACCGCCAGCCCATTTGTCTGAGAAGGTTCTGAACAGTTCAGATGGGATCTCGCTGAATTTCTGTGTTTCGAAAGAAGACGTACCAGTTATATTTCGAAACTAATGAGAGAACCAATACAATAGCCAGTTTTGATATGAAGTAATTCGGCTGTCCCGAATGATTTTTTTTCTCCTCTTGTTGGTGGGTGGATCATTTCCCGACCATCCAGAGTAAGAAAATCAGCTCATGCCAATTTGAAATCCAGATTTTTTACAGAGTAAAGCGTTGACTCTTCTCCAGAAATCTTGAGAAAATCTTCATCTGATTGTACGTTCACTTGATCGGTTTATGAGAAAAATGTTCACCCCATAAATACAACATCAGCTGGCATTTTCAGTGAGAAACGCTTATTTCTGAGTTTCAATGCCACAACTTTGTGGACTTAATAATATGCCCAACGATCAATATTTTTCGAAACTTTCGAATCTGTTCAGCGTATTGCCCAAGACTGTGGCTATCCGATTTTTTCTGAAATTCAAACAAAAAGTGTGTGATTGATACATACTTCCAAACTCTTCAAGATTGGGGATGTAGAGATGAGAATCTGGCTCAATCTGGCTTCGAGTGGATTGCCGTTTGTGCGAAAAAAGAGCACAAACAGTGGATTTAAACACGGTAGGTGAAACAACATCAACAAGATGGTGCCATTCCGACCGTGTGAATATTTGTATTGATTGTAAAAATGAGATATTCATAATGACCTGATTACTTAATCGCACTAATTAACAAATTGTAGCGATATGCAAGAGGTAGGAAAATTGACGAGGTCTGGATATAAAAGAGCAACCATATGACTCGACAGGAAAGCTTCCCTCAGCCCCTCACATGTAGCCTTAGTATCTCAGCCGCGCTTTTATAGCACCGCCTTAATAGATACGCTAGCTCGGGAGCCGTGATGACAGATAACTCATCTGATGTTAATGGATGAGCATCGAGGACGTCTGATGGAGTAATCGCCTCAACATGTGGTAAACCTGTTAAAAGCAAGAATACCCAGAAAATGTAACCTGTAATGCTGGACGTCGTATAGCTTAAATTTCCCAACAGAACAGAAAACCTACCTATGTTTGTCGAGTGACATGTACAGAGAGGGAGGGGCGGGGGGGGGCTTGGGGACTAACAGTCCACCAGCAGAGTCCTACCATATACAGGTAATAAATTGGAGCGATATGCAAGAGGTGGGAAAAGACTAAAGAGCAACCATATGACTGTACAGGAAGCTTCCCTGGGCACCTCATATTCAGACCCGAGAATACGGTGGATTCTCGGATGTAGCCTTAGTATCTCAGCTACGCTTTTATTGCAGATGTTCGTGTGGAGACTAAATTAACAAATTAACTAAATTATTAAATTAACAAGACCGCCACGTCTGTTTTCATGTGATGTAGCCCCGTGGCCAAGGTTTTTTCCATTTGCTACAGTCGGACCATTAAGTCCGACAAATCGAATGAGCACCAAGATCATTCCGCTAACGAATGTGCCAATACTACTGCATTCTTGTTCCTGTGAGATTTCTTACTGAACGAGACAATCGTATTTTGAACAGAATCGATACAAGCGGTGTAAAAAGTGGCATAGATCTATGTCTATGTTTGCAGAGTTGCACTTCATTTTCTTCTTGAAATACACAATATAATTAACCGGCGATAGCCTCAGGGTGGAATGTTTAGATATGCTGGCCAACCAGTTGCACTTCATCAAACGTCAAGGTGAGTATTTCCGAGTTATTTTTAACAAACAATAAAAAAACACAGAACTGGATTGGATTGGTCCTAAACAAAATCTTTAATACTATGAGTAAAGAACGTAACTAGGTGAAGATAACAAGCCTTCTATTTCGGCACCGGTGGACAGATCGGTAATACACTTTATCTGAGTGTTCGTTTGCTATGTTTTAATCACATGCGTCAAACTATAAATCTAAATTGCACATTTAGCAGAGCAGCGTCCTATATGGACACCCTATTATGAGGGTCATAGTAATCTTTCACACCAGAGTAACAGTTTCATTGGACCTCACGTGAGGGTTAGTTTAGGGTGCGACCACTGGAAGCGGAGCGAACGCTGAAAGCACAAACTGTAGAACAACGTTCGAGTAAGCTAAAGCTACGTACACATCAATACGTTTTTTTTACAACCGCAAAAGAATGTGATTTGAAATCGACTGGATATCCGCATTAATCGAATCAGCAATGTTTTATTGTCGTTTTCTGCATTACTGTCAACGTTGCAAAAAGATAAACACCGGTTGGTGTCCGTCAAATCAAAGAGCTTACCTACAGGACACATAGATTATTATACTCGTCTAATATGGACTAACCAAATACATATATATGTCATCGGTTCCTGCCAGCGACCACGACATCACATTGTTGGTGTCACTGTCATGTCAATGTAAAGATCCGAGTCTGAAGTACGCCGATAGAGGGCGTCACCCATCGTTGTAGAACATTTCAATAGAGGGCGCTACACCGCAATGCAGTGTCTCAGTTGACATCTCGTCAGCCGACACGAGAAGGGCAATTATGAAAAGAACAATAAAATTAATACCTCTAGAACACCATTCACAAGCAACGAAGAGGGAAGATCGCTAAACTATATATACATATATGTAAGTTATTGTCGAAAAGGGCACAAAAACTTCACTCGATTCTGGGATCAGGCCAAGACATCTGGATCTCAGCGGATTTGGCCATAACATACATGAGAATATTGAAATTATAATTATTTTTTCTATTTCAAGTGAGAGCATGAAAAAGGAAGTCTTGCATTCCCCTCCTTCATAGGATATGTGTAGTAATGATAGGGCGATGGGCTCAAATGTGCTAATATAGTCTGAAATACGAACAGCGCTTTCTTACCTCGCATAGAGAGCGCCCCAGGAGGAACGTCCTGATCAGTCAATCATGCCCCATTGAGCAACACATGGTGGATGACCAGCTTACAATGGTCTCCACACAATCAGGCGATAATTATGTCACACAAGCCCGAAATTCACCCTACTAACATTACTTATTATTCACACATGGCGAAAGATTAGATGCTGTACTCAAGAACGTTCAATTCAGGTTTTGGTTCTTTACCGTCAATTGCAGGGGTTACAATACGTTAAGGTTTTTGGATCTATTTTAATGCACATACTCAAGTGATACTGAGTGGACTTTTTGATTCAACGATTCCAGCAATTTAACCGTCAGCTTGGGCATAAACCCTATCTGACCTGGTCTTTTCGTGACCTGTCCAGGCCTGGGTGCTATTTTGCCCCCCGCCCTTTCCAATCATTTTTCTTAACCCTTGAGTTAGGAGGATGAAACTTACCACACTTGGGTCAAGCTCTACCACAAAACGTAAACAATTCCAAGATGGCCGTTTCTATGATATCACAGTGACGTCATTTTAAAGATTTTTAAGCGATTTTTCGGTGAGATTTTTCGATTTATTTAAATTTATTTTAAAAATTTCGATTTTTTTTATTGATCTCCACAAAAACTGTATGATAAATTAGCAAATATTAATCTGACCTGAAATAAAATAGTTTCTGTCCACTTTTCCTCGCAGGGAAAACAAATTTCGAAGAAAAATGTCAAAAACATCATTTTTTTGGTAGCGCACGTGGCCGCCATTTTGAATTTACCCATGATCCTCTGCTTGAGGGTTATGCAAATATGCCCAAAATGACTCCAATATGATAAACTACAAAGTCACGGAGTGTCAGCTTTCAATATTTTGTCGTTATGGAGACAGCGCAGAAAGTTTGGTAGGTGACCATAATGCCACCTTCTCCCGACCTGATACTGCGAATGGTTGTTTATCAGCTATGTATCATATAATATATAGGGAAAATTGATCACCGAATTCAATAATACATATACTGGAATATCTGAAATGGGAATTATTTACACGTGCTACTGAAAATCTCCTATAGACAAATGTCTCTGTACAAAAGAATCAGCTTACAATAACACAATACGAATCCTGAACGTTGTCCACTTGATCAGATGTATGAGAAACGTGTGGCAACAAATGTAGACAAAATATTCATTCTGCTCAGGAATGGATTTGAATGGATGTATCATATAATATATAGGGAAAATTGATCACCGAATTCAATAATACATATACTGGAATATCTGAAATGGGAATTATTTACACGTGCTACTGAAAATCTCCTATAGACAAATGTCTCTGTACAAAAGAATCAGCTTACAATAACACAATACGAATCCTGAACGTTGTCCACTTGATCAGATGTATGAGAAACGTGTGGCAACAAATGTAGACAAAATATTCATTCTGCTCAGGAATGGATTTGCTAGTCCTCGTGCCTATAAAAAGAATGACATAATTCGTGGAGATATATCTAGTTATGGAACACCTATGTACATCGCTAATATACATTGCTTGCGAATACATTAAGGGCGGTAAATTGAACCAATGTTTCGTGAATGAAGCATGATTTCAGGAAATGGCGGTTCATCAAATTTCGCCACGTAATAGAGATATCAGAAGCTGCCGAAAATCAAAATAATAAAATTTTGATTGAAGTAAAATCACATGAGCAACCAACGATAATCTTATTAATATAAACTTTTGTTGGCGTTTTAAATGCGTTAAAACTCAAATTCCATTAAATGCGAAGCACTAATTTACGTGAATTCATGACAATGCTGTGATTTTTCCACATTCTCAAGAGCGTTAAATGAAATTGAATCTAGTACAAAATACCTTTGTTATCAATATCAATATCATTGATGGCACGACTCGAGAAATTACAAATGTTTCCAGGTTTGAAAATGGACTTACGAGGACCAGCTTTCCACATTAAATTAAATACTGATTAAATATATATACCCCTTCAAAAGTAACATTCATTTTGTCTGATGTTGGTATTAAAGCTAGAAATAATTAACCGATTAAAAAAATTCATACCTTGGGGATATTTAAGTTGTAGATACATGTGCATCCAACGCTGTTTTGGAAAGATGTCAATAACTGGAAGGGGATATCTCTGCGAAATCAAGTTACGATACCTTTGTATACTTTTCTACATGGAAATGACTGTGTGGCATTATTGAATGAGATAAGGTATTGTTCTGACACAGTTCTAGGATTTCATATGATTGAACACCGTGATGATGACCAAATACATGTGACACATTTATATAGAACAAGGCGTCAACATAAACTGAAAAAATCAAACCGAACAGACAACACGCATTATGTAAGGAAT
This sequence comes from Hanleya hanleyi, assembly GCA_036873755.1. Taxonomy (NCBI): domain Eukaryota; kingdom Metazoa; phylum Mollusca; class Polyplacophora; order Lepidopleurida; family Hanleyidae; genus Hanleya; species Hanleya hanleyi. The sequence continues at coordinate 25,227 of JAVTVY010003943.1, read as the reverse complement.
GCCGTAGAGGCCGCATAACGTGATGGATGCCCATCATAGAAAAGATAAGGAGATGGATGTCGTAGAAACGGAATCATATGCGAGTGGTGTACATGTCATATCCATTTGCGGGTTCGGTACAGAACATATGAAGTGGTGACGGGTGTCGTACAGATCAGACCTTGATATAGGTGGTACAGACGAGATCGTCTGCTGGTGATGTGCACATCGTATCCCTTTGCGAGCTCCGGGCAGACCGTATCACGCGTAGCGGCTGCAGTATAGATCATATCACTTACGGACCATCTTTTGAGGTTCTCATAGGATGGGTGACGCAGACCATAACCTGATTGGCACATAATGGTTCAATCTTGGGTACTATATAAAGCTGGTATTTACGTGGATATTTATGAACATTCCCTTGAATATAAATGGTTGTTAACAAAAACCAGCAATTCTTCATCAAGCTCAGTCACTATCATACAGATCAACCCGCAGTGCCTATCACGTGTCCAACGGATAGAGGTCCACCTCCTTGAAAATGTGTGACAGCGGGCGGAAGTGTTACTCCAGGTAAGAACCAGAGAGCAGGAGGCCCTGTGGGCGGGAGTACCTCAGTTGGTTCGATTTCAACTGGCTCCGTCGGCTCAAAGTCAATAGGCTCCGTAGGAATTAGTGGGAGCGGGGGTGTTGTTGGAAAATTGGCTTGAGCTGGAGGAATGCCGGCGAAATTGTTTACGTTCGAAGCAGCCATGGGAACAACATTCCCATTTATTACTGTTCGAGTGGTTCCACTGCTAATTCCTGCGGGAACTACACCAGTGCCTTCTGTTGGTTCGATGTCAGCAGCTTCTGTGGGAACTGAAACAGGGGGTGGTGATGTTGACACAATCGCTTGACTCGGTGACGCTGCGTCTATAGCAACAATATTTCCAATATTAGATCTTGGGATTGTTACTGCTCCAGCATTAGGGACCATGTGTCCAGGACTTGGATTAGCTGCGTTAATAGCAAGTCTATTTCCAGTATTACCTCTTGATGTGGTTACTGCTCCAGAATTAGGAACTATAGGCCCAGAATTTAGTTGTGGCCATCGAACAATAGCTACAGAAGGATCGAATGATCGTAGAGCTGCAGCATCAACAGCCAAAGGTGAAACAGTCGTTTGTGCTACAACTTGCTCATTTGCGCGCATCCACTGACCTCCCAGAGGAATAACCACGGGAGCAGACCCAACTACAACTGCGTATGTCTGCGAGCCGGCGGTAGTGACAACATTAGGAAGGGCCGAAGATGTGGTCGTTGGTGTTGGTATAGTTGTTGAAGGTGGGAGATTAATTGGTCCATCGATTTCCACGGGATCTGTCGGTTCTACTTCTTCCGTTACAGCCATGACCGTCGTGCCAGCTTCTGTAATTTAGATTCCAATGGTAATATTTAGACGATGGAGCTGCGAGTGTATGCTAAAACTTGGAAGGTTTACCTGCACTTCAAAACGGAATACAGGTGTTCCATCATACACAGATTAAAATTCTGGAATGAGTTAAACTAAATTCTATCAATTTACCGTACATTCGTCAGCTGCCACAAGATTTGAGCTGCTAAGATTTGACCACACCACGTAGGAAACGTTCGGAAGAGGTCAGATCAGAATTTATTTTATAAGAGAATTACAAACGACAAGGTGAATTTCGAAGATTTGAAGAAAAATAAAGCGACATTCACGAATTTGTACATATCGGTATTCAAATTTCTACAGACATGTATAATGATAAGCTCTAAGAGAATACTCTCTCTATCGCCAGGTATGTTAGCTAATGCGCGATGATAAAGATAATATTCTCTGGAAGCTTGTTAGTATAAATTTATGTACTCGTTTATGTCCCAGTGGAGAGCGGTACACCAGCTAATCTAAGATTAAAAGCTAACAGCATTGAACAGAACTGCAACGCTTCAACTACACATAGCAAATACCACTTTACCTGGAAAACTTAGAGGTGGGGGATCATTGCTGTAATAGGTAGGAATTAAGGTTTTCTTAGAATGGTTGAGCACGACCCAGATGTAAAGTTTTACCTCCCAAGAACAAAGGACAATGGATATGATTGGGGTCATGTCTGAGCAGAGGGGTCGGAATCAGATCCAACTCACAAACCCAGGCTGTGACACATAAGCAAATGACCCATGGAAAGTAGGACTACTGACAGTATGCTAATATTTCGGACCATAAAATGAATTGTATATTATGGTTAATCGCAAGTATTCCTTAGTGATATTTTTAATTTCTCCTACAATGGGATATTGATCTGGAAGATTGCGGGTTTTTTTTTTAAATTCTCTAAATAGTAGAAGAACATGTACTTACGTCTCTCTATTCTGAATGCATGTCTTGAAGAAGCGAGATAGAAGAGGGCTAACCAGCAACACGTCAGGATCTTCATTTTCGCATCTATCCAGGCCATCTATAAGTACAGTAACATATCGATAGGTTCAAATGCAAGATAACTAGTAACTCAATCATATTCGGATTTAGAGCATAATTTCGAGTACTCGAAACTTTCATTATCTGCTGTATGTCACTTTGTAAATACACGTATTCATGTCTTCGTGTTGTACGCTTGTCTGACTATTGGGATTTTTTCAACGTCAGTTTGTAGGTTAAATCGGACGTCCATTTGTGAAAACTGAACAGGAGAACCTGGTATAATTAGCAGGTCCGCATTAACACAGGTGTTGTAATTACTAATCTGGCAATTACCCAGGCCGCCATAGTACACACCCATAACTTATATATAGTACACGTTGCTGAATCAGTAGCCGGTCGTCTATCTAGAACGTTCACAATCGGAAGGCCGTCGTAACATGAGGTATGCCAACGTTGGGTATATATGTTTATGTATATACAGTGTAAATTACTACCAACATTATGTCCGTCATATTCCTGATCAATGACAAGTCTTCCATTATCAAAGGAATTTACTAATCGTTTCTGGGAGTCGGAATGTTCCTATTGAGGCTCTTTGTGCCTGTTTATTGAACACCATGGACATCCTACTAATTTATAAGCTACAGCAAACAAAATGACCTCTGGTCCGTGGTTTAGTAGCCTGACGGTATAGAGGGAAAAGTCTTCAAGCTGTATGATCATATTGTGCCATCAATTGATTAAATTGACGGCAGTGTGTTTACAATACCTCACCAATTCTTTAACAGGTCTTCAAAATTCGAACAATTTCTCGAACAAATAACTGAAATAAATTGAACTTAAGGAATATAATACTGATCCCCATAGCATGGAAAACGCTTGTTAGTTTCATTTCCCCCAAAAAAATCTGCGTTTGTTCTTTAATCCCTCGCCACTCACCTGTACAAGTCAACTGCCTAACCGGTCTTCCAGTATCTATTATTCACCTGAAATATGATGTCAACTTTGTATTAAGTATCAATGAAGCGGAAGTTAAAAGATCGCAAAGTGATTTTTTATATCAGACGCTTGTCGACGACAACAGTTAGTCATGCAAATCTGGTAATATTTCCTCACTTAGCTATCGTTTGGAGAATGTAGTTCACGTGACACCGTCGACCAAATTCGCTAAATATTTATTATATTCCTATTCTTCCAGCTGTGTCGGACTTAACGGTGAGCGTGACAAATTATCTTCCTTTGAGAGAAAAAATCATTACAGTAATTCCAAATATATAACATTTTATGTATATATATATATATAGCACATTTTCATAAGTACAATGATAGATGACAGATTCGTGAGTAAGGCTGTATGAATGAGCAAAATAAAAGCTAAAGCTAAATTCGTCTAACTTCCGACCATGCCAGAAATAGACATGTTGCATGTCTGCATCTGTGTCAACAGGTTTGGTCAGGTCTACAAGACTGGAGATTCGGTGCAGCTTTCTAATGATTGTACAACGCTGCAATTTTGTCATTAGAAATCTATTAATTATAAGAATTAGGAACTTTTTAAGTTCCAAAAACCCAAGCGATAAGATTGTGATATCTTGTCAGTTTTTGCTTCAATTAAATTACAATATATAAGCTCACGAGAACGAGTTGTATATTTTCTGAAAGCTGGTAATTCAGGGATTTAACATTTTGTAATAACTGTGTTCTTCTGATCTCTACAACTGAGTTATTTAAATTTTCCTTCAACTTTCCAAGCAGTTCTCACTAAAACTTTCATATTCTTACCATAACTTTTGAAAAGTATTCTCATTTTTTTATAATTTCGTCCTGGAAAAAGGATTTATGATACCTTAATGTTAATGACTGGTTAATACCTTAAATCAGTTACATGACAGTTTAACTTCTATCCGACTGGTAACTCAATAAACTTCTGGGAAGTTGAAAGAATGCGTTTGTGACCATTTTGATATTTCAAATCTGCTCCGCCAATGCATGGTCGAGCTTATACGTTAACAAGTCGCAAATGAGATTTCGAAATCTTAATTTTCGTATAAAACATATTTTTCATAATTATTATTTCACCAAACAAATAGATGTACATACGTAACATGACAGTCGCTTTTTTTATATTAGACAAATCGGAAAATTAAACTCCCGCCGCAATTGGAATACTAATCCCGATCCTCGTTGAAATGAACCGTTATACGCATTTCTTATACCTATATATTTTCATTACTCCTTGAAGTATTGAAATACTGTTCGTAACGGAAATCGATAAACTTTAGGGCTTTTATTCCGAAAAACAGTCTGTAAGGCACACGCCGATCAGGCACTTATTACTTCCTTGATAACATATACCAAGGTGGCACATTTACCACCAATACCTCTCCAGAGATCACCCGCACCACTACTACGTATATCAAGGTCAACCAGTTATAATGTCAGTTAACTACATGCACCACGATTATCATCCACACTACTATCAATGTCACCAAGTTACTACCTGTATCTCCACTAATGGTCTCTATGGATACTGTCATTCAACTACCATATATGGATTATATGTGTACATCATAAATGATCGAATAGTTGTACCCACGCTGAAGAAAAACGTTCGCACCAATACGAAATTACGACTAGCAATCAGCTTACTAATAAATGACGTCGCCTTCAATTTCGTCCTATCTGATGACGTCCAGGATAGCCGTTGGTTAGTTTTGAAGCGGGAACATTATATTACATGAAAGCAATGGGATGATTTCCGATCTCTTCCTACGATGGAAGTCGGTACTCTCCTACTTACGAACATTCACAGAACCTAATCAGAAGCGTTCGAGAGCAAATCTTAGGAATGTGCTCATTCTTTCTGCTACCATGCTTACTACACTGGCTAAACAAACAAACGAAACTGAAGTAAAGTTCTGTCTTTATTTATTTATTGGGTTGATAATGGAAAAAGTGAAGGTCACCATACTTATGATATATTCATTTGCATCATTTAAAAGGAATTCAATTGCTATAATCTTGATAATACTGAATCGATAGGGAGATTTGTTCGTTTTCTTGCTTAGAACCCATTAACCAAACTTCGTTTTATTTCCCATGTAAAGCAGAAAACAATACTGGCCAGATAAACATTCAACGCCGACTTTTGAATGGGTTCATCATTTCTATTGCTCACCTACACTCCCAATCATTTTTACAGATATTTTCTGAATTTGCATGTTTTGTACGTGTATTTACATTGATCATACGCTTTTCTCCATGAAATTCCTGTTGCTGCAGCCACCACAAACGAAATGAAAAACGCGTTGAGTAAATATAATATTTAGAGAAACTATTTCTGTTAACTTGGCTGAAACAGGGGTTACCAGGTAGTGAGAGCCTGTAAATAACTAATAACCGCAGGTTAGACCGACTGCCATAAACCGTGCAATGTGGAGGTTTGATACTAAACGGAAAAAGAAGAATGTGAAGTTCTGACACTCTTATCTGACAGCCTGATAACCCCTGTTTATTTTTGATGCAGAAAGTACAGTATCATGTAAGCCTTCCCGTCATGCATGAAATATATGGGGCAACCTTTCTGCTAAAGACCTTTTTACAGAACCTCCATGCACAGCTTTGTCACGACTTTAAGACGTCACCTCATTAATAAAGCCATCAGCGAATTCTTATAAGACAAATTTGCAGAAAAAAAACAAATTAAATCAGTTTCGTGTCTTGCCCAAAAATATAATTATTTCCGTATTTGTATACATCATGGGCATTAATCATTCGCGAATGCTCGGGCGATTCCGTTGCATTCATCTGACCTCACGCATTACTGGTGCAAGAGTTTTACAGCTCTGAGCTGTAACTGTGATCCGCTGTAGGCCTACGTATAACAAAGTACATATTGAAGGATGTATGTGAACTCACATTGTCCTCGGGGTTCGCCCCCGTTATATGTGATTGAAATGAAATGAATATTGCCTTGAATTTGAACTTCGGAACTACTATCTGCATAGACGACAATTTCAACTGAGAATCAGTGTCTCAATGTTTGAACATTTCTATAGTCATCAAAGTTCAACATTTCCAAAACGATGACATTTATACAGGATGTATGATTATTTAGTTACTGATTAGTTTTACATAAGTAATTCAACTCGGGAAGAAACATTTCTATATATTTCTGTCTTTTCTTCATAGTGTCATCTCCGGTAAAGTAAATGCAAACGTACGTTTGATAGTTCTTACGAACTTTGAGACGTGCCAAAACACACCAAATTTCTTTAAAGTACAGATGTGTATTGAAGTTACCACAAAACGTAAAAAAATTGAACAAAAGTAAAAACAGCCAACACTTTCGAATGGCTCTGATGCGCAATTCTGCTTCACTAAGTCTTTTCAAAGAGCACACCAGTAAAATACAATACAGCGGAATATATAGGAAGTAATGTTGACATTTTAGTCCGTAGTCAACAATATACTAGAGAAGTTTCTTGAACAAATGTAGTCATGATAAATCGAAAGCTACATTCTGTATCGCCTGTTCGATGGCTGTTCTGCATTAAATTGTCATGGTTAAGAACACTCTTCCATAGACAAATGACTTTTACCATTGGTTATATTGAGTCATGTACAATATGGCATAATTATGTTGCAGACGTAAATATCTGTTCCGGTGTCTTCTTTAATCACCTATTTAATCACCTATTATACGCTGACGATTTATTCCTTATTAGTCCCTCTGCCAAGGGTCTTCAGACAATGATATTGTCTTTAACACTAAGAAATGCTTATGCATGTGTTTTCGCCCCAAAAAGTTCAATGACCTGAAAGCAGCCTTTGTTAAACTGTTTGGCTCACAGCTGAATTACTTTGACAACGCCAAATATCTTGGTCATTTTATCTCCGATGACCTCACTGACTGTTAGGGTATGTTTGTGCAAACTAGAAAATTATGCATTCGTGCCAACATTTTGGCTCGAAAGTTCTATATGTGTTCTCAAGATGTCAAGAAACAACTTTTCTCGTCGTACTGTAACAGCATCTACTGCAGCCATCTGTGGTTTTGTACTGGTCAAGTAACTGTGAAAAAACTGCGTGTCACATACAACAACGCATTTCGCTGGTTAATGAACTTCCCACGTAATTGTAGTGCTATTTTCATGTTTGGGATTATCTCTGTACCCAGCTTTGATGAGGTTATTCGACGCCAGATTAATTCTCTACAAAACAGACTTATGTCGACAGACAACTTCTTACTTGCAACTTTGCGGCTTTCCGATCTGTCTCTCGTTTGTCATTGGTCTCACTAAATTTATGGAACGCGCTAGTAATTGGTCTTTTGTCTGACATCTTATGTCTTTCCATTACCAATGGAATGCCATTTTGGTATTCTACGGATTATTATTATTATTTTATCCAATTTTGTCTACGCACTACAGCCGAAACAGTTCACACTACAGTTACAATAATTGTCACACACACACAGGTATGGGTCTGAAGTTTGGCGGGTGGGCTAGGCGTTTGACCTTGACCTTTTGAGATATAAGCCTTTAAAATGAAAAAATCATTTACTAAATATTGGCGGAACGCCCGAGAAGACGTAGTTGACAATTAGAATGTAAATCTTTGAAGATATTCTCAATAAAACAATATAATAAAATAAGTAAGTCAGAGAAGCAGTTTTCGAGTTCTCTCCGCTGGAGCTGTTTTCCTTGTGACCTCTGTGCAGTCAAAACTAACGAACATAGCTGAAAGAAAGTTGAGGGTTCGTAAGTGTTATATATGGTCATGTGCAACTTATATTTTCGAACTGTTACGTAAAAAGAAAAAAGTAGTTATCTCCCCTTTAATCTTTTTCAAATCCCGCCATTTTACGACACAAGCTACGGCATTGATTCTTCTATCGTCAATTATCATTTTGAAGAACTGAAAGAATATGATCTTAAATTTGAACTTTGACCTTCAGGTGGTTCTCTATATGAGTACAAAATTTGGTGGTCAACCCTTGAACGGTTTATGCGATCAGCTTGAAAATAAGATCACTTGACCTACATGACGTCGCAAGGTCAGATCTTGTGTCAGAACTCGGCCTTGAATTGGTAAGCATCCAAATATCGAAAATACGGCGTCCATTTACTGGAAAACTAACACACTGACAGTCACGAAACAATGAAGCAATAGTGAGTACAATATTGACTTTCCTTTGGCGCTAATTATAAAAACATCCGATGTGACCTTGACCTTGAATATAACACAATGTAAAAAGCGTTGTATGTGGAATTCCTTGCAGGAATCTGTAATTCACCGAATTTTCAATCTGACCTTGACCATGGTTTTCGAGATATGGCCACTGACAGTTTTGCGGCTGCAGGACCATAACTATTGAAAGTTGAAATTTGAGCATGAATGTAGGTCATTACATGACGTATCAGAAAAACAGTAGAACCCATAAAAAGATACCAGAAATATTGGAAGATAATTAGCAATTTTTGAGTTCTTTCGTTGAAAATTAACCCTATTTGCCTATCACCCGTCAGGGTAAACGCTTTCGATATTCGGGAATGTAAGTAGCAGTTGATTTCATTCATCCGGTTGTATAACGCAAGATCAGTTTCAAAGAGTTATTAAGTGGTTCTCCATTTACAAGGCGTGAAGACCTTTGTGTAACCCGATACACCAATTCCCTTTCCGACTGTACCAACCGAGTCACCCCGCGATTGCAGTTAAATGGACGTCGTTTCAGATGATGAAATGAGCTGCGAACCCTGATGATCCCTCTGTAAGTCCATGATTCATTACGTATATTTGTCAATAAAACGAAGGGTGTTTAACATCACATATGTAACACATGAATTTAATTTACAACGAAAGGATAAATTTGTGGGACCGTCATGGAAAGGCCGTTTTATTGTACCAACAATATCTAGTTATGTATTTGTTATTTGCACGTGGTAATTCAAATTAAACCAATTCCTAGTTATAACAATAGTCATGCTAATAAACACAATAGACTTGAGAGGGAATGACATTGGGCATAAAACTACTAGATACCAATAACATTTAAACATAATTACTGGTTGTAATTTTGAGATCGTATCGAAACTTTGAAAGCTATTTGTTTCATTTCGGTTAGGAAGTACAATCATGTATGTGCCAAGTAAGGTGTCAGTCGAGGTTCTAACGGTTCAGCCTTAGACTGACTGTTTTAAAGCGATCGTAAATCCTCAAGTAAAGTTTCCATCAAATGAAAGACCATTGCAAACAGTGTGGGAAAATATTTATTGTAATTTTTTACGATTTTATTACACGGAGTAAACTGCAAATAAAGCATGGTATTCTATGGTGGTCTGTTGCAATCATATCTAGGTCCAGTGACGTCACACTGCCTTGATACATATATTTCAAACTTGGTATGGTCTCTCCAATGCTTGATTCAAGCTTAAGGTGTGTATACATTGAGTTTCAACACAGACTTACTGTAGTGTTCCAATGTGCGTGTTTCACCAAAATCTGGTAGATGGTAACTCATAAGTGTCAAGTCAATTTGAATCTTGCATTTAATTTCTCCGATTTTGGTGAAACATGCACATTGGAACAGTGAGTCTGTGTTGTGGTTTCATTGCTACTCATTTGATAAAACAGGTATATTCCAAATTTGATTTGCATGTTACTATACAATGGCATAATTGTTCGGACGTTTAAATGTCTCAGATCGGCTGTCTCTATTTGTTGTCTTTAAAATATCCCCGTTTCTCAGAATGTATAATTTTCTGACATCGATAACATAATATAAGATTCTGGGAATTGCAGTCCGTGTTGCGTTTGAGATTGCAATCGGTGTTGATATGTTGGAAATCTAACGATGTAATAATAATAATGTTGGAACAACATTTGCATTTTTATCTCCACGATTACATGCTGTGCGCGGAGGAAATTTTTGGATCTAAATTACGCTTTATTTTCTCAAGATTAGCACCTTGCCCCCTTGCATTGATAATTTTAGCATTACAAATGGCTTTCCATAACCGTACGTTTGTTTCTAACATGTATTATTTTGAACACAGGATAGAAATTGTCGTTGTTAGGATTATGTGTGTGTATGAAGATTATAATTTCTTCTGAGTTATTTACCTCTTTGAATGTCATAAGTTGATTGATGTCAATGGCTTAAACTTTTCTTAAATCCTTTATCAATAAAACTATCTGGATGAGCTCTGGTTTTTAGAATTGATTTAACTTCTAAAGCCGTTTTGCTTGGAGATCTGGTAGTGTTACCTTGGTGCAAATCGTCGGACTGAGGCGAATGGTACTTGTTCCTTTGTGTGACGTGGGTGGTATGAACTGAAGCACACATATTGTTTAGTGTCTGATGGTTTGTACAAAATGTCTGCCATAATTCCTTCGTTTTCACGTTTGAGTAAGATGCCTAGAAATGGAATGGTGGTTGTATTTTGCTCTACGACGAATTTTATATTTTCATCAAGACGGTTAAGGATGCACCAGAAACTATCATACATGTACCTACCCGTGTCCATTGCTGTTCCCTTTATCTGAGTGTAGTATTTGTCGCCAAATATAGTTTCAGTGTCAGTTGCATTCCGGATAGAATATCCTTCGTTTGGATTAGGCACAGGCCCGCAAAACAAGAGTTTGTTGGGGGGGGGGGAGGTGGTATTTGGTAGAAGTGTCGAAATCTGGGGTCTCTTTTTTTTTACCCCATGCTTTATATAAATCCACATAAAGCATGGAGTTATATATAGAGACCCCATATTTCGACACTTCTCCCAAATACCACCACCCACACCCCCCAAAACTCTTGTTTTGCGGACCTGTGGATTAGGGTAGTCGTCTATCTGATATTTCATGGCTCCAGGTGCCCATGTGAAATGCTATAATATAAATTTGGGATGTCCAAAGCACAAATATCTCATTGTCGAGGATTGTGGTTCGTATGTAATTAAGAAAATCGATATGGTCTCTGACATATCATGGAAGGAACTTAATATATGGTTTCAAAATAATACCAAGTAAATCTACAGGTTGATCAAACGGCAACCGCGACTATGGGTCTAAATGGGTCCAGAGAAACAAGAACAATGATGCATTAAATCTGCAGGAGTAAGAACACAGGACTAAGAATAGCATATTAAACGTCCTAGTCCATTAATAGTATAGATGTTCAATAAAACTGATCGCCGATATATTAATGCAGAAGTCACAAAGCCTTCTTTAGCTCTACTACATACAAGGGATATCATTCATGGGATGTTTCTTTGTTTTTAGAGTTGCTTGAATTTCTCATTAATAATATCCTTGTGAAATTTGGCAATACAGTATATCAAAATCATATAGGTATTCCAATGGGTACTGACTGTGCACCCCTTTTTTTTGTCTGTTCACTTATGAATATGACTATATGCAGTCGCTTTCAAAAACCGATAATTTCAAAACCCGTTCTTTCTCATTCACCACATGCTAGCTGAACAGACGATCATCTCGCTGTGGATAATCCCTGTATAAGTAAGTCAATGACGGATATATATCCACCATCACTGGATTTGAAGGAAACTATGGATTTACGACTAGAAAGATAACATTTTCGACATCGTAAACTATCATTTTCTGAGCATTTTTATTCCGGTGGAACCTGCATATCGCCTAGTAGCGTTTGCTAGATCTTGTGTTAAATGCGACGATTTTAATCAACGTCACAAAACATTATTGCAGAAATTTGTAAACAGGGCTCTATCACCGAGCGCCTCAAATTTGGCAAATTTTGCTGATAGCAAAATATGAGCGTAGAGAGCAAGATCTATCACTACGTCACGTTTCATAACTTGTGTCTAGTTCCGCTTAACCCGGGTTTAGGGGCCGTATGAACCCATGGTGCTCATATGACCAGACACAATCAAAGCTTGGCTGAGGTACATCATTATCTACATAACTAAAACAACGAGAATCATATGGATTAAGAATATTGCTCAGCGATACGGATATTTGTGGGGAATCATGATGTCTTGTCGGCCTCATTGACAACTGTTGACCGCTTCTCTCTTGCAGGAAACTGGCCTATATGTTTGCATATTATGATTTTTATTAATGTGGTACTAATATTGTTATATGAATTAGGCCTTTGGGATTATGGACGCGGAAATTCTTTAATGGACCACGGCTCAATATTGTGTGACGGGCTAGACGCTTATAATCAGATTTGTATCCTTTGATAGCCTCTTATATTTCTTTATATTCATTGACTTTGGGTAATGCATATAACTGAGTAGTTTAGGACTCAAAGTTAACAAGATCTGTTATTTCTGATTTAGTCAAGTTCAAGTTTTTTCGGCTTTCTTGTTGTTATTTGCATCTACATTTCTTATAACATTCGTTGTCGCTTAGTATTACAAATATTTTGTCTTAAAAAACTATCCATAATGACAACACTTCCTTTGTCCGCTTCTTTAATAACATATTCACGCTAATACGACAAAATGTATATGCATATACCATAGACTATACATATAGACCAGTTATATTATACCCACACATACTCTCAATCTAACAAGCACTCATAAATGTTACAAAATAGACATACGCGAATAAAAAACAATTTGTTGTTAGAGGACATCATCATACATAAATAGTATAGTTCTAGATAGGCTGGAATATGCCTGTGATGATCATTTACTCAATGACAGTTTTCTCAAAGACGTTTACCACTACTATTCTTTTTCTATTGATTTCTTGAGAGTTGCTGGAATTTCATATTGATTTTATCAATCAAAATTTGGGTGTTATATTGTCCCTTCGGTTTATCAAGAAGAACCTTGAAATGCCAAGTACATGTATCAGATATAACTTTATAGATGGTATCCTATATTTAACTGTATTAATTAACGAGATGTCAGTGGCCGGAGCGATGAAGCTTGAATTTTTGACGGAAGAAACCAGACGTCTTGCTTTGCAACGAAAGCCTGGGCTATTTCCTCATACCATTTCAGTGTTTTCAAACTTCTGCTCAATGTTGAATGCTAAAAGTTAGCAACGGATGCTCTTTCACCCCTCGACAGCAATTTGAGCCAGCAGAACTGTCATGGTGACATAGCCTCAGCTGGAACTCCGACCTGGCTTATTTCGGCCATATAAGTTTGCTAGCGTGTTTCGTGTATTTTGAGTCGTTGTTACTAACGTTGTTGTTACTTCTAAGCTAATCAGTCACAGTCCATAGATGATTACTGTGCCTACCATGTTGGTAACCTTGGATATATCTCAGTTGTGATGAGAGGATAGGATATTGCAACTTCGCCTTCCCTATACCAATATTAGTAATTACGTGTTTTTCATATCATACACAGCCATAGTTATTGATAATAAATGCAACACGAACATACAGTAACACTGACGACATGCGAAACGATACACTTTGCGCCTGTGTTACTTAACATAAAGTACACATAGTTCGAACTCAGCAACGCTTGGTTTTTGTAACATAATCGTCCAGAAATTTTTGAATGCGCACATTGGAAACCTCATCTACGTGAAGGTCGCCGAGTAATAGTGTTTTTTAAATTCGACTAATCGGCATATGGTAAATAGTTGCAAAATTATTTAAATGAAAGATAGGCTGAGTATGAAAAATAGGATATGAAAAGTAATAGTGATCCACTGAGAAGTACCAGAAAGGAAATTATCGAATAAGTGTCTTTTGGGATTGCTGCAACCATTACGAAGACGACACAATGAAGCATTCTCTTTTCGAGGACGAACGTAACGGCAGATTGATGAATTGGGTTTTTAGAGACACAATTAATAACATGCGTTTGAAAGCAGGAACAACTCAGTTCGACATCTGCAAGGTGTAAAATAATTTGCGTTACGACAGTTTTAAGGATTGCGAGTATAGATTGTGGAAGGGAGGTGATCATACAAGCAACAAGGTGCCAGTCCATTGACCGAATACGACCGAACATAGTAAGTATATGGATTACGGACTCCTTGACAGTGTTTCCGAACAAGCTTCTGTGTACAGAGATTCTAGATTAGCACTGGGAGTAATGCCAGTTGTGGTTCTCAATACGTCCCTTTGAATACTTTCTAATCTATATATGAGACTTTGGCTGAGGTTGTCCAAAACAACATCACAAAATTATTATAAAAAGTAATATACCAGAGGAACCTGCATATGACGTATACATATCTCGACTAATAGCATTTGCTAGATTATGTGTTAAATCAACGTCACAAAACATTATTGCATATCTCGACCAATAGCATTTGCTAGATCATGTGTTAATCAACGTCACAAAACATTATCGCAGAAACTTATGAAACAGGGCTACATCATCAAGCGCCTCCACTCGAAGTTTCTCAAACTCGGCGATACACTCGAAGTTTCTCAAATTTGGCGATACATATCGCATGCTGATATAGCAAAATACGAACTTCGCGGGCAGAATCTATGGCGATACGTTTCGTAACTTGTGTCCAATTCCGCTTAACTCGGGCTAGGGGCCGTATGAACCCATGTACTTCAACATCCTCATGGTCACAATCGAAGTGTGACTGAGAGAGGGCCTACATCATACTCTAGATAACGAATTTACAACGAAAATCATATGGGTTAAGATTTGATTTTTTTGAGATATCATGATGTCTTGCTGGCATCATTGTAAACTGTCGATCGCTTCTCTCTTGCATAAAACTAGCATAATTTTATAGTATAGTATGATTTATTATTTTAATTTGGTGCTAACGCTAGTATATGAGGTAGGTCTTTGGATTAGGGACGAGAAAATTCTTTAATGGACGACGGTGAATATTGAATGACGGACTGGACGCTTGTATTATCTGAAATATCAGAAATAACACAGAGATATATGTCATTAACAAACAGCCTGATACTTTATCAAATATTACCAGATAAGTCATTGATGAATAACAGGAACAATAGGAGACCAAGAATGGATCCTTGAGGCACACCTGCCTGAAGACGTAGTATAGTAGAATACATTTCAATATCCTGACAACGGTTGCGTAAATAGCTTTCGGACCGTTTTAGTAAACTATCTTAAATGACAAATTGCTGTAATTATATATAAAAAATAGAAAAGGGACCTCTTTTTGCTCATCTGTTGCATTAACAATTTTAAATTAGATTTGAAGTAGGTCACAGTCGACTGGGATGGAAGAAAGCCCGACTGATAAGGTGTTATTTAGTGCCTACATAAAATTAGATACTTAAAAACGACTCTCTCCATAACTTTACTTAGACAGCTCAACAAAGATATTGGTCGGTTGTTGCAGGATAGATGAAGGTCACTTTTCTTAAATAAAGGATTTACGTTCGCTATTTTCCAATCAGTTGGAAATTTGGCTGTTTGTAGTGAATGATTGAAAAATCGAACAAGGATTGGAGCGAGTATGCACAGTGCCGCAAAGATACAGTTTGTACTGTGTTTTCTTTTTTCCTTGCCCGATTGCCTTCGTGGCGTCCAAGTTGGAAAGCGTATCGGACAGGTCGACATTAGTTACAGTTAACCCACCTATAGGTTGTTTCTGGTATAGAGACAGACGGGATAGCTGCGCATTCGACTCGACAATATTTCTTATATTCGTGAAATATGGGTTCAAGATCTTATCCTTCTCATCCGTTACTCTCATAGGCGAAAGAGCCGTTATTTCTTTTTAGGGGCGGAATGTCATTACAATTGGAGTCACTGTCTTTGAGGAATGATTTACTTAATATTCTACCAGTATTCTGAGTAAACCCGACCAGGCTTTTCAGTCAAGTAATTAGATTAACGTAATTCCTCTGGCGTTTAAAACACAGTTTTCCTTGATTTCTTGAACAATGTCACGGATTTCTCATCTCCTCTTTAACTTTACGGATAATTAATGGTTTATCAGTTAATATATTGTAACACATTGTTGGGAATGGCTGGTGAAACTGAATTGTTAATATTTGAACCATATATCCACATCATTTTCGTCCGTCAAATTGTTCCAATTGGCATTGCTTAAAATTAAACGAAATTCCTCCGAATTAGCTTTATCGTAATTCTAAATTAAACGTTCGTAACGCCTTCGTCAGGGATACGTGATATTAGAGGTCTGGAACATGATATTTACAAAATGGAACCAGGACCCCGGCGTCAGGGACAAAGCTGGACATATTATTTACAATAGGATCAAGAAGAGAGTTGGAGACTGACAGAGTTGCTTCAATTATCAACTGGGTAAATCTAAGAGAGTTTATCATGTCGCTCAGATGATATTTCGAATGATTAAAGACGCCTAGATCTAAAATGTTTTATCAGGGTTGGACTCGCGGACATGTGCGATATCTTCTGACAACACGCCCCATTTAACGATCGGCGTATTTGGAGGATGATAGATAGCGCATTGTAACGTCCGAGGTTTATCATGGCGTTCGAACCATTTGTCTGCTCGAGGCGGCAATACTTTGAGAAATGTACACACAAACTCCTTCCCATGCCTGTTGCCTATCATTACGGTGAGGTTTTTGGAAATCGGGGAGTACAATTTCGCTTGTAGAGAAAAAGAGAATAGGTGACTCTTTGTAATGGCGATACTATTGTATTTACTAAGTTTTGCTTGCACCAAGTGAATTTTGTCAGCGAAACCGCAAACAGTGTTGTGAACAATAGATAAGCGAGTGGAACCATCTCATCCAGGATTTGTTTCAATATCGCCTGGAAGTAGCAACAGGATGGCAATTAGAAGGAAATTGGTATCATTTGCATTTATGGGACGAGGACACTAGATCTTTAAAGATGAAATGTTTAAAATGTAACAGCGTCCAAACAGATCTATTGCCGCACGATTACTATCAATACCCGTCATCTCGAACGAGCCAAGCAAATTGTCGTACGGCTGGACCCAGCTAACAGTCAAGCGACGATAAAACCAGGAACTCTCGTACATATATACTATTTTTATCGGAGTTGGTCATGTAACTTAAACTGTGAGTAACACATTTGAGCAGTGCTCTGTTAGTTTGTTGTTTATTCACCAATCGGTGTAGAAGAAGCAAATTAAATAATCATATACAGACAGAAAATGCGAGTACAATGATATATGTAGATGAGTAAACAATATGGATTGGGGGGAAGTAAACCTCAAAGGGTTTGAATAACCCTCGAATAATTACAAAATCATGAAATAGAAATAAACAATTTGTATTAGACAGTGATTGAATAAGCTAGCAGAGGTAGGTAATAATACAGCACAAATTATATTTCAGAAGAATAACCAACAATCATGATGCATTGCTCAGCGTTGCAAATAAAGAATACATTTACTTGGTGGTATTTTGCAATAAATATGTATGTATCTTCAATTAATTCAGAAAAATCGATTTACATTGTTTTAATTCTGAGGGTAATTTATTACAGTCTTTAGCTCCCTTTACTTTAGGAGTGTAAAAACTCTAGACAGTAAGATAAAATGGTCTATATATGCCAATGTCATGACCACGAATGTGGTATTTTATTTCATGTGAAGTAGGCTCGTAATTTAACAGAAAAAAAGGAAACGGTGGCAGATTTATGGAGAAAACGTACTGTCAGAGCTAAGGTCGTCCAACTTTAAAAGTTGTAATTTTACAAACAAAGGAGCCACATGATGATATCTGTTGCTTAAGGAAATAACTTGCATTGTTTTTTGTGTAGTCTAATTAAAATCAGAATATGGCTGTGGTATGTATTACCCCATATTACCCCATGACTGATAAAAGATTCGTGAAGTTTTCATGTTAAGACAATTTTTAATACAAAGGATAACTCCTATGTTCCCAGATATTTGTGTACACACTTTGTTTGTAAGTAGGCCAGTTCAGTTTCCTATTGAAGTAAATACCTTGAAACCTGCCCACGATATATAATTGAGGTAGAAATAGCCAATAAGCCTTGTAGTTAGGTTTTATAAACAGAAATCTAGTTTTAGTTATATTTAACGATGACATATTGCACAAGAACCAGTTGAACAGAGTTCGTGGGACATAGTTTCAAATAGTTTTGTCGAGTCTTTATAACATATAATAACATAATTATTTTAGCAAGTTGAGAAACCTTATTGAGATCGTTAATGCAAATCAAGAATAGTAAAGTAGCAAGGATTGATCCTTGCGGAACACCACAGAAAACCAAGCTTAAATGAGATGCCGTGCCATTCAAGTGGACTGATTGGAAAAGCTCAGAGAGATAGCCCCTGAACCAATAGTAACTCACGCATCAGAATCCATAATGATAAAGCTTACGAAGAATATCGTGCTTGACAGTGCCAAAGGCCCTCGAAAGGCCGAGATAAGAAACAATACTGAATTGCTTCGATTCCATGGCGGAGACCAGCGATTCGTAGAGAAGCAAAAGAGCTAGGAAGGTGGAATGATTACATGTGAATCCGAATTTATTAGAGCAGAGAATTGCCTGTGTATGTAAGAATTCATTTAAACGTTGTCATGCAAGTTTTCGAGAACTTTGCTGAAGTATGGGAGAAGTGACATCGGCCTATAACTTTCTACCAGAGTTTCCAGATTTAAAATTAGGAGTAATTTCTTCAATTTTTATTGAGGATGGCACGACACCTGCTACAGAAGAAAGATTCACAATCGAGCACAACGGAGGGGGGAACTCGAGTACAGGCTTAAGATAGTGACATATAGATATACCATGGAATCCATCAGAAGTCATTCGTGGACTTCCCCTACTTTACATGGTTGGAATTATAAAGTAACATTTACTCCAACAGAGAGAATTTTTGCAGCTAAATTTGATGCCATAATGAATGAATGAAGCAATTTGCAATATTGTGTGGGTTAGTTGTATCAGTATTATTTATCTTAAATTTGTCAGAGGGATCAATTGTTTTCCTTCGATTCAATTATTCACTTATGGTTTTCCACGTTCCCTTTATGTTATTATTAAATTCATTGAATTTCTCAGGATAGAACATTCTCTTAGCTATTTTTAATGTATGATTTAGTTTATTTCTATGCTGTCGATATTGTTTTCGTAGCAAAGAATCATTAAGGGTAAGTTGGAGTTTGAAAAGCCTGTTTGTCTCATTTATAGATTTCCGTATACTCTGAGTTATCCATGGCTTTCTTGTTCTCGAGGTTCTTATTACCTTAATGACCACCGAGAAACAGGCGTTGCAGAGAGCAGAGAACTTGTTCATAAATAGTTCATAGCTGCGCTTTACATCAGCAGGTTCATCTGTAACTTTATCCAAATTTATATTTGCTATTTTATTTAAAAAGTCTGTAGTGACTTGTCGGTATGTTATACTTTTATTATGTTTATCATTTTGCAAGCTTTCAACAAAGGCGTCTTTTTTCTCTCACAGAAGCATGGAGTTCCTCTACAGATTTTTTCTGTGGCAAGGAAACGGGCATTAAACAGGCATTGACAGTTCGATAGATTTGGTTACTTTATCTGCAAGTGAATCAGTAGGTACTTGAACTACATACCGAAGGATCTTTCAGTGTAGATATGAGTGAGATCGATATATCGCATACATGGGTCTACGCCATTTCACTTGGTGTATCAAGTGTATGGTGGTGTCCACCGATTCGAAAGAATTTTTCGAAAAGGCGTTGCTTTTTAGGGGATTGGGTTTGTTTACGAGTTACTCGTATTTGATTCAATTCTTCGTTTTTCACGCTCGTGAGTTTCCATTCATGAGAAGTAACCTGGTAGTTGTCCGTGCACACAATGTAGCTTCAAGTTTATTGTTCACACTGGGCAGTAAACATTTACTATCGATCAAAAATCGTCGCCATTTTAGTTCACACACAGAAGCCATTTCGCATAACACGTCCTTGGAAATATCCACTGAATATTTTTGAATATTTAACCTTTGTAAACCGAACCTGTGAAATATGAATGTCTAATGTCCAATATCCAATAGCAAACCCACTTCACACCGCTGTCCTTGGGGCTTAGCAGTAAAATTCACGACATTTGTGAATTTGTAAACAATCTCGGTTTTGCCCATGGACGAACTACTTTTCGTATGCTTACTCATATCAACAAGGAAAATGACCTCTAGAATATTCCTTTTATCGCTATGTTCAACCCCAATATAACACAGAATTTAAAAGTGATCGGGATTTTCGACAAACACCGCTTGTAATATTTTATGATGTCACTTCTCGGGGATTTCCGGTTTGAGATGTCCCTCGAAGGCCATTGACGCCATATTGGACTAGAGCGTGGTCACGTGTGTTTCGGTCTATCAGGGAACTGTCAGTGACGTCACGGAAATTATATCTTGCCAATACGTGGCGTGTGTACCATTTAAACTGATGGTTTTCTATTGAAACGTGCTTCGAATGAAAAGAATAAACAGTTTTTAGAATATCTGACGTAAATCAGAGACTCGCAGGGAAATATTTGCTGGTCGGGGATTAAGGCTTCCGCGAGAGTGATTGGGCTTCGGAGCCATGCGTATTAAACCGTTCCGGCGCGTCACATCTGGAGATTCATAGGAAATTCATGTTGTCGTCCCCGGAGCGTAGAATCAGTCCCCTTCGTAGATTTCCGCTCGGGAGTTCCGAATGTTGCGGCGGTGTGCGCTCGGTCGAGAATACTGGACTGGTGGTAGATTGTAGGACTCTCTGCTAAATCAAGATATTATCAGACAGTATCATCGTGCTGTTCCAGCTGTCTCTCCTCCAGCGATGGGTCATTCGACCAGCGCCATTTTAAATTAAAACGAGCATTCTCATTGGATCACTATTTATAGGAGCCATCCCAATCTTCATAAACAACCACGTGACTGTGCCCGTTGACCCATGGCGTAGCCATTTTCGAGCACAATCTATTTTGATCTCAAAATCTGCCGTCTAGCTGGCATCAGTACACAATTAATTCTGTTACTTGTTATGTATTAGCGTTAAAAATCGGCAAAAATCCAGAAAAATCACAATGCATAAATCCACCTGGCATGTCAATATTTACCTTGTGGGACATTATCAGTGGAAGTCTTGACAGATGTTGACCATGGAAATTTCAACTTGCCGCCATTTGCAGCTGAGTGGTGTTACCGAATGTCATTCAGCTTGTAAACAGAGAACCTTTTCACCTCCACTCTTCATGTGTCCTTCCAGGCTTTGCCCCAATGTTGCCAAATCAACACCAGGAAGTACAGTTTGAAGCCTCATCTGCAATTTGAAATATCAAATTTATCAGAAATGCTGAATAATCCCACCTAATAAAATCCACAAAGATCTGCTCTCAAATTTCTACACAAAGTAGATCGTGGGCACCGACCCGGAAGAGATTAATTGTGTACTGATGCCAGCTGGGAAATGATGTTGTCTCTGCATCAGTCAGTAATGGCCCTCAGTAGCATGGGCTAATACTATAGGCTAGTACTGGTGGCTAGGGTATTATTATGCCCCAGTGAGGTGGTTGAAGTGGGTCTTCTATGAAATTTACCTCATGATGTAGAAGTGCGAATAGAGTAGGTGGAATAGTCATGAAATAAGGAGGTGATCAACATAAGAAAATATTTGGCAAGATTTTCTTTGCATTTGATTCGTCACCAATCGCCCGATCGGGCTGCGGAACGATTCTAATAAAATTCGGCCTTAGTCTGAATTACTTTTCGGCGTTGCATAGCTCAACCAGGCTTCGAAGACACTGGGAGATTGAAGGGTGATTGGAACGTAAATCCGTTTGACATCTACATTTTTTCAGTCATGTATGAGTCATTAGTAGTATATAAAGCGTAAATGGGGTCATATTGACCTCAAAAATTTGCATATTGGGGGAGGTCACGGGGAGGTCACAGAGGTCAAGTGCACTATAGTTCCGGCAGAATGACCAAAAAGCTACCTCCAATACAGGAGAGTTCCAATTGTTGCAGGGAATGTATTCATCCGCGGTGATGCGGTCCTGGCGGTGATGCGGTGGGGGGAAAAAGTAGTCCCTAGATAAAATGATCCAATTGGGTCGAGTGAGGTATCAAAGTGAAGCATTCGTGAAGGGGCATCCGATGGGCTGGGTGTGGGGTTGAAATATCGGCATTCTGCGCATGCGCGGTGGCCAAAGGGTATGAAAATAGACGTTTTCGAGCTAGGGGAGCCACTAATGGTCCAATGGGGTCATATGAGGTATCAAAGTGAAGCATTCGTGAAGGGGCATCTGATGGGCTGGGTGTGGGGTTGAAATAGGGTCATTCTGCGCATGCGCGGTGGCCAAAGGGTATGAAAATAGACGTTTTGGAGCTAGGGGAGTCCCTAGTGGATCGATGGAGGCGTATGAGGTATCAATGTGAAGCATTCATGAAGGGGCATCTGACTGGACTAGCGGCCCGAGCGTTGTCACCATTCTGCGCATGCGCAGACAGGGAATTGTGGGAAAAGGGTATGGAAATAGACGTTTTGGGATCTAGGGGAGTCCCTAATGGGCCGATGGAGTCGTATGAGGTATCAATGTGAAGCCTATGTGAGGGAGCATCTGACTGGGCTAGTGGCTCGAGCGTTGTCACCATTCTACGCATGCGCAGACAGGGAATTGTGGGAAAAGGGTGTGGAAATAGACGTTTTGGGATGTAGGTGAGCCACGAGTGGGCCGATTGGATCGAGTGAGGTATCAATGTGAAGCCTATGTGAGGGGGCATCCGATTGGACTAGGGTCTCGGCCGTTGTCCACATTCTGCGTATGCGCAGACAGGGAATTCTGGGAAAAGGGTGTGGAAATAGACGTGTTAGGGTTTAGGTGAACCCCTAATGATCCTATGGTGTCGTATGAGGTATCAGTGTGAAACTGTCGTGAGGGAGCATACGCCTGGGCTAGTGTGTCGTTCGTTGTCAATAGTCTGCGCATGCGCAGTCTGGCCGTAGTATAGAAATAGACGTGTTGGGGTTTAGGTAGGCCCCTATTGGGTCGATGGGATCGAGTGAGGTATCCATGTGAAGCAGTCGTGAGGGAGTATCCGACGGGGTGGGTATAACGTGGAACTGGTGTCATGCTGCGCACGCGCAGTAGAGAAAGTGTATGGAAATAGACATTTTGGCGCCGACAGGGGTCACTACCCGCGCGCGCAAACACTACCTCCAACTTTGCCGGCCCGCACCCCGGCCCGGGCCCGGCCCGCCCCGGCCGCAGCGCGCGCGCGTGGGGGGGTGATCTAATGCCGCAACGCGCGCGATAAAATACATAGAACTTTTAGTAATAAACTTAATCTATACGTGTTGGACGAGTCTTCACTCACCGTCTTCCTTTACACGCACCTCAATGAAATGCCCGCTCCAAACCTAGACCAAACACGTACTTGGTCTGTGGGCTGATTTCATTGGCTCTCTATTTTACTATAGTGCGCTTGAATTCTAACATTGATGGGTTACATTTTGGCCCCATCCTACACCACTGATTTCAGTTTGACTGAATCCCCACATTGGGCATTTATGCATTATGAATAAAACACACAAGACAGGGTTTTTTGGTGAGATCTCATTTTATTTTTTGTTCAGTAACAACAACAACGTGAGAACAACCACGTGAAAACTGAAGCCCAGAACAAGGGGCTTGTACATTGAAAGAACTGAAGCCCAGAACAGGGGGCTTGTACATTGAAAGAACTGAAGCCCAGAACAGGGGGGCTTGTAAACTTAAGCCCAGAACAGGGGGCTTGTACATTGAAAGAATTCAAGCCCAGAACGGGACTTGTACATTGAAATGATGGGCGGCCCAGTCATATAC
Organism: Hanleya hanleyi; assembly: GCA_036873755.1. Classification (NCBI taxonomy): domain Eukaryota; kingdom Metazoa; phylum Mollusca; class Polyplacophora; order Lepidopleurida; family Hanleyidae; genus Hanleya; species Hanleya hanleyi. The sequence continues at coordinate 1,104 of JAVTVY010003943.1, read as the reverse complement.
GAGTACATCGCGGTCCTCGGCCTTGGGGTACTCGTCAAACATCTGTACGATGGTAGATAAGGGTCTTCCCCGGCATCGATGGTACGCGGATATTCTCTAATGGACGACGGCTGGATTATGAATGACGGACTAGACGCTTGTAGGTAAAACAAGCAATATTGTCCGCACACGCTACTGGCCAGGTTTTGCAACGTTTGACTGCTCCAACACCACGTCTCTGTACCTTGATCCATGAAGTCTGTTAAATCGGGATGGAGGGGTGGCAGGCCGTACGGGTCAAAGTATTCCCCCTGCTGTTCTGTCAAGTACACGGCCACCCAATGTTCACCGGGCCGATCCATCGGGTCCGTGTTGAGAACGTAAGCAGCAGGATACATACGGTCTAATGGGAACACATCTCGGGCGAACACCCCTTGAAACACCATACGTGTCTCTGGGTCATTCTTCAGCACGGTGGTTATCTGGTCTGTATCCATGTTAGGTGGAGAAGTCACACAGGATGTTGCGCGCCTTGTCCACTTGAATGATGTTGTCAAACTCGGCGTAGCAGATCACATTGACGGTGCTCCGGAGGGCTCGTTGAAAGTGGATTTCCAACCGTAAATTGCCTTGCTTGGCCAGGGCCAGCTGATGGTCGTTCTCTAAGGTGGGGTCAAATCGAAACAGAACAACGTGTATCCGTTCCCGTAGTCCTCCCGACTGATGAAATTCCCTTCGTCCTGGTTGATCTGACCGGTGGCTGTAAACAGGCTCTGATAGGCTCGAATGAAATTCGCGCGCCCAAAGTTCGGTGTTAAGGCCGTGACTGGCACCTGTTGTCCATCCACATGCAGGGCCACAAAATTGATGCCGAAATGTTTAAAGTCAAACGGGTTCTCTGGGTAGGCTCCACTGAAACTGGTATTTTTCACACAGGCCAGGATCAATCGCTTGGGTAGTTCCCCAGGAACAGGTTTTCTTTGTTGGCGCTCATATTTCCAGCAGACACAGAGAACACTTTGGTTTGTACACGTCGGATAGGTTACTGGGCTGGTTTTGTTTCCAAGGCTTTCATGTGTCCCAATTGAACGGCTGGATTCGGTTTCACTTTTCGGACATACAGGA
>JAVTVY010003942.1:0-38754 GCA_036873755.1 Hanleya hanleyi | reverse complement strand
TTTGTCCGTCCGTCCGTCTGTCCGTCCGAATTTCTTGTCCGAGCAATATCTCGGTTAATATTTGATGGACAGGATTGAAACTTGCATGGAATGTGGCTAGTGCCTCGTAGATGTGCAGCGTTGAGTTTTTTCCGAGTTCCGGTATAATTTTCAAGAGTTATGGCCCTTTTTCTGAAATCTCTGTGAATGGGACTTGTCCGGGCTGGATCTTGGTTAATATTGTATGGACAAGTATGAAATTTGCATGATATGTGGTCAGTGCCCCACAGTTGTGCAGCGTAAAGTTTCTTCACGTTTCGCTTATATTTTCAAGAGTTATGGCCCTTTGTTCCTGAATTCTTCGTGAATTGGGACTTGTCCGGGCTGGATCTCGGTTAATATTGTATGGACAACTATGAAATTTGCAGGATATGTTGTCCGTGCCCTGTAGTTGTGCAGCGTGAAGTTTCTCCGCGTTTCACATATATTTTCAAGAGTTATGGCCCTTTTTTCTTCAAATTTGTGTGAATTTGGACTTGTCCGGGCTGGATCTCGGTTAATATTGTATGGACAATTATGAAATTTGCAGGATATGTGGTCAGTGCCCTGTAGTTGTGCAGCGTGAAGTTTCTCCACATTTCGCGTATATTTTCAACAGTTATGGCCCTTTTTTCTTCAAATCTTTGAGACTTGTAGGGCTGGATCTCGGTTAATATTGTATGGACAAGTATGAAATTTGCATGATATGTGGTCAGTGACCCATTGGTGTGCAGCGTGAAGTTTCTCTGCTTTCGGTTATATTTTCAAGAGTTATGGCCCTTTGTTTATCAAAACTAAAGTAAATGGGATATATTCATTTGTCCAGGCTGGATCTCAGGCCATAACCGATTTGGACCAGAAAAATGGCTATATTATATGTTATCCTACATTCCAAAGCAGACAACATAGGTCCTGAAGTTAAAGTATGAAGTTGCCCCAAAAAGAGTGAATTGGGTGCAAAATTCAAAGTTCACTGATCGCTTCATAATTCCACCACAATATACTCCCAAGGAATGTAGGTCTCATAACCAGGTCACATTTTCGGATTTGGCGAAAGCCCTGGCGACCATCTTGTATCGAAACATCGTATTATCACTTGTTGGCTGATACTTGGAATATGTATTATGTGAGGCATGGCAAAAAAAGTGACAGAAACAGAATTTTTATAATTATCCAAATTAGGCCTCCACCAACCAATAAACAACAGAACAAGGGCGGGGCAGTGTCGGATTAAAGCGGAAGGGGGGGGCATACAATTGAGCAATCTCTGATTGCTTCCTTCCTGTGTTTTGTTTTCCCCCTTCCGTGGGGGGTACATATTTTCAAATGGAACAGCCCTAATAAAGTATCATATACTCAGTGGTTTCTGTATGGACCTTTATGTCACTTAACAGGGCTCGACATTAAAGACTGCCCGGGACAGGTGAATGTAGCACTGGGGCAGGTAGTTTCTTAGCTGACATGCCCGACTGGACAGGTAGTTTTGGCTGAATAAATTCGCCAGATGGGCATCTGTCTAGACTATTGAAGACAAGTTTTTACAGTATGGCAGAACTTGTCAAATTTACGGTGACGCGAGACTACGTATATTTTGTTCATTTTTTTCTTAGCATGAGGGCATCCATTCCCGTATAGTGTAAATCCTACTCACTCACTCACTCCCTAGTGTATTTGCCTTGATGCTCCCGCACATGGTTTTTCTCCCGACTCGGCCGTTAGACATTCGCTCATTGGCCGACGTTGGTCTCGCTGGGGCCTATCGGTCAATCACGGAGGAACTTATTCGCTCTGCGGTCAGTCGCCACATGGCGGCCAAACAATTTTCGCTGTCAAAGTTGGGCAAGTAGGAGTAAACCTTGGACAAGTAAATTTGCACACCCACCTGCCAGAAAGGACAGGTAATCTAAAGAGTTAACGTCTAGCGCTGCTTAACTGTCTCCCTTCAAAGCCGCTGCCTGTGACTATAGCATGTATACGAGATCGCCCTCAGTGCCGACCAACAGAGCGGGCCTAAGTAAGACTCACGGGTCTGGCTCATTATTCTTCGCTGGTCAGTGTCAGAGTGTAGAACATTCTCTTGATAATTTTATGATTTGATAATCATACGTCTTTGACTGTTTCAGATTCAGTATTATGATGTATACAAAACTCTGTTCAAATACTGGGGGTTTTATCAGTCAATCAAGTCTGTCAATATGAGTGGAGAATTCCATCAGATGAAAGATGGAAGCACAGATAATAAGATGGCAACATTTTTTCTAGACCGACTGATCATCTCGGTTGTATTTATGGTCGGGTGTTATCGAAATGCATGCACGCTTCAACCTTGCTAAGGGAATCGGTGTGTGCTTCAGCGGATCACCATTGACAGAGGGTAACTGGTTATGGAGCATGCTGTGTCGAATACGAAATGTTAAATCTGATCGGGGAAACCAGCAGAATAACTGGGTTCAACATCGAGCTTTGATAAAATGTTGTTTGTAGAATATATTGTGCATCCAAAATATTAAGATTTTGCTTCCTCTATGCAGTTTCCAAACCAGACTCGCATACCGCAGAGGGACAGGCAGATTCGGCGCAGCCTCCAGAACCAGCGGCTGGTGCAGCTGCCGCAGCTCCTGTACCTCCGCCCCACGAGCAGACAACCCTGGTTCATAATGAGGAGGAAGAATTCGCGTTGGAGCCAATCGATGTCACCAGCGTGCAGGGCACTGAGAAAAAAGGCAAGCGGAAACGTAAGCTGATCGTAGATGATCAGAAGGGAATTCCTAGCGAGTCGATGAAGATGCAGCTCTCGGACACGTCTGATATTGTGACGACCCTTGACCTGGCCCCGCCCACCAAGAAGCTTATGCACTGGAAGGAGACGGGTGGAGTAGAGAAGCTGTTCGCACTCTCTGGAAGACCCATACATTCAAAGGCAGCATGCAAGGTTAGCGTAGTTCCCCACAATGGTAGAAATATTGAGTACACAAGGGTCATGGTGTCAAACTATTTCTCTTTGATGGTATGAATCTAATACAGGTGTGAAAGAACCAGGGTTCATACGGGTTCTGGATTTCCTTGAATTCTGAGAAAATAAATTCCAGGACCTGGAAATCCTTGAATTCTGACAATATTTGTAAAGAGTCCTGGAAAAGTCCTTGAATTTTCTTGTCCGCCCTCCCCACAAAATATCGGCCACAATTAATTACTGGAATTTCTTTCCAACGAACTGAATTTATTCTTCGATCTAGTCAGATCTGTATGAAACGTGATAGTTGAAATACATATTCATTTCATTCTGAAGTACATAGTTGAATTTGATGGATGAAACATGATAAAAGGCGTTAAAAAATGTCCAGCAAAATTCAGTTAAAAGGTCCTGGAAAAATGTAGTATGGACCTGGAAAAGCCCTGGAATTTTGTCTTTCACAAAGGGTAGGAACCCTTAGAACAGTTGGTCACACCAAGGCCAGTCACTGCGTAAATCCTTTATTATTGATACAGATTCATTCCGCTGGAGTCTTGATCCAAACAGATTTACTTCGCATAGAATCAGCTGATAATAAATACTAACATTGTTTATACATGTTTAATGTTCAGAAAATGGCTCAAGTGGAGAAATCAAATAACACACAGACATGTAATATTTGTCTTTTGGGTGTGGAAATTCTGGTCTGGGAAAAAGGTAGGGAAACTTGATACTTCTGTAGCTGGAGAACCTTGTATAGTCCAAGTTTCTGAGAAATAAAATGACGTTGAGACGTCTCCTGTATTGACTGTTCCCATTACTTTTGTCCCACAGCTGTATTCCAGGAATCTGGTTACCAAACCTATGAAAGAGGAAGAAGCCGTGTTTGAGGAGGAGAGGCCTGAATATGAATCTCCCGAAGTGCCCAGGGCGGCAGAACAGACGTTACAAGGTGAGTGTTTGCTGAATCTTCTCGGTGCTCGTACATGTGCATTGCACATTTTGCAGGATTCCTACAGGGCCTGGTTAAGCCTTGAAAAAGAAAACAGTTTTTTTTCCAGGCCTTAAAACGCCTTGCAAATCTGCACTTTGCCAAAAGCGCCTGGAAAAACCTGAAAATTTGCTTCAGGCAAGGATCTAACAGATTTATAATTGTAAAGAACTAATGTCAATCTACCATGAAATTGTCAAAGAATAGTTATTATTTTATTTTGTTTGAAAGAGCGTTTTTTAAAGTGATGAAAGTGAAATCTGAAGATTTAGACTCGGTAGAGATAATTCGTGGATTAATCAAAAACCTTTATCAAGTGAAGACTGAAATCACTCTGATACATTAAAATGTGCTTGGAAAATGAGAATTCAAGGGAGGAGTATGAACCCTGGCACAGGGTTTCTGTAGGCTTGGAAAATCATGGAACTTGGTAATGGAGTTACTCAGGGCTGCATCAAGGAATTTTCGTAGGTTCAGATTCCAAACTCCCAGTTCCCATTCGTTAATCATTATTGAGGGTCCAATTTTCGTTAGTGAATTTCGGCGCAAATAGCCGGTGGTCAATCACAAAATAGAAGTTTAGCATAAAATTCAATACCCAGCTATGCAATCAGATTGATATTGAGGCTCTTGGAAGCTTTTTCCAGGAGTATTTCCTTCAGAAATCCTTTCAAATTGAACAACAACAACACTTTCTTTTTTTCTTTTTCATTTGAGTTTGGGCGTCAGATGTTTTGGGAGCCCATACGTTTTCCAAAACTAAATTGGATCTAGATGCAGCCCTGTTACCAGACCTTGGCAGTGATCGAACGTCGAGCAGAACTTATTTCTGTTCCATTTTCTGTTTGCCGTAACAAAATTGGCAAAAGTTGGATAGGCCAGTCTCTCAGTTTCAAGGAGAGTGATCACTCTCTCTCGCTTTTCAGGACTCTTACTCTTCGGGACTTCTGTCCTCGAGAGAATTTGATCACTCCTCGAAACTGCCAATGCAGTGGCGAGAGAGGTAATTATTACTTACGCAATCCAAACTGCAGAAGAAAGATCAACCACTCTCGAAGATTTCTCAAACAAGAGAGACTACAGTAGGCACAAGCTTTCTTAGAGCTTTCTGAAATATCATTACTTATGTATAGGATTTGACAGTTTTGCTATTGAAAATGAAGAATTTGCTGTGAAACACTTGGTGAATGACCTTTTCCCTCTGAAATAGGAGGCTTAACCAATATTACTCTAGTGCATTAGTTCAGTGAAAGCTCGCCCTCGCTCAATCTCAGTAAACTCCGATATAATATCACGGAATATTATATCTGAATTCAGCCCTATATAAATCCCATGCGAATCTGAAACTATATTTGTTAGCCAATCAGGTGGCTAGTTTGTTGAAATCACGCCCACAGTAATTAAACACGGTAGCACGTGGACTAATATATAAACATTATCGGGAAACGGCATCCAAATATGGCATCATTTCCAGACAGATCCGTGAGAATCAAAGAGTTTACTCCCGCCGAAAAGTCTGGCTTTCTTGGGGGATAGAAAATATCAAAAGATTGTGCCGCGCGATATGTTAATCTCCGTGAAGTAAACGTCGATCATTGTCAGAGAGAAAAGTCAGGAATTGTCGTGACTGGCTTATTATGGGATCTCGCAGAATATCGGAGAACATTTTGCACGAAGTTTTCATAGCGTTACGTCTAGATGGTATTCTCCTGATTAACCATCTTGGTTTACCTAGATTGGCCCTCGCTCTAACCCTTACAAAATTGTGCAAATGACATAGTAATTAACAGAAGTAGTCGTGCAAATGCTTTGGATAATTGTTTTGGGCGCATCAATGCCTAGATTTTTAGCCCACCATCACCAGATGGTGGGCTGTTCAAATCGCTTTTCGTCCATGGTCCGTCGTCCGTCCGTAAACAATTCTTGTTACCGCGATTTCTCAGGAACTACTTCATGGATCTTTCTCAAATTTGGTACACAGGTTCCTCTTGGGGTCTAGTTGTGCAAGATACCATTTTTGGTCCGATTCGAAAATCCAATATGGCCACAAGGCGGCCATCTTGGATTTCCCCATGAAACCTTGTTATCGCGATTTCTCAGGAACTACTGCATGAATCTTTCCCAAATTCGGTACACAGGTTCCCCTTGGGGTCTAGTTGTGCAAGATACCTTTTCTGGTCCGATTCGAAAATCCAATATGGCCACCAGGCAGCCATCTTGGATTTCCCCATGAAACCTTGTTATCGCGATTTCTCAGGAACTACTGCATGGATCTTTCTCAAATTTGGTACACAGGTTCCCCTTGGGGTCTAGTTGTGCAAGATACCTTTTCTGGTCCGATTCGATAATCCAATATGGCCACCAGGCAGCCATCTTGATTTCCCCATGAAACCTTGTTATCGCGATTTCTCAGGAACTACTGCATGGATCTTTCTCAAATTTGGTATACAGGTTCCCCTTGGGGTCTAGTTGTGCAAGATGCCTTTTCTTGTCCGATTCGAAAATCCAATATGGCCACCAGACAGCCATCTTGGATTTCCCCGTGAAACTTTGTTATTGTCATTTCTCAGGAAGTACTGCATGGATCTTTCTCAAATTTGGTACACAGGTTCCCATTAGGGTCTAGTTGTGCAAGACACCTCTTTCGGTCCGAATCGAAAAATCCAATATGGTCACCAGGCGGCCATATTAGATATCCCCATGAAAATTTATCGTGGTTTCTCAGAAAATACTGCATGGATCTTTGTCAAATTTGGTACACAGGTTCCCCTTGGGGTCTAGTTGTGCAAGATACCTTTTCTGGTCCGATTCAAAAATTCAATATGGCCACAAGGCGGCCATCTTGGATTTCCCCATGAAACCTTCTCATCGCGATTTCTCAGGAACTACTGCGTGGATCTTCCCCAAATTTGGTACACAGGTTCCCCTTGGGGTCTAGTTGTGCAAGATACCTTTTCTGGTCCGATTCGAAAATCCAATATGGCCACCAGGCAGCCATCTTGGATTTCCCCATGAAGCCTTGTTATCGCGATTTCTCAGGAACTACTGCATGGACCTTTCCCAAATTTGGTACACGGGTTCCACTTGGGGTCTAGTTGTGCAAGATAACTTTTCTGGTCGGATTCGAAAATCCAATATGGCCACCAGGCGGCCATCTTGGATTTCCCCATGGAACTTTGTTATTGTCATTTCTCAGGAAGTACTGCATGCAGGGTTCGCACGGCTCCTGGAAACTCCTTAAAACTCCTGGAATTTAATTCTAGTGTTGGAAAGTCCTGGAATGTCCTAAAAAATAAAGTGATAGTCCTGGAAACTCCTTAATTTTAATCAAATCACACGAATCGAACGTTTTTGCCTGGTCAAATGTTATGATATACGTTGAAACTCCGTAAACTGTAATCAAATCAATCGAAACTATCATTGTTCATGTTGGGTGACCGGTCGTCGAACATTCATTGTCGTGACAGGTGCGCGACTTGCCGTAAAGGGAAACTGAATAAAGGGAGACTACTCACTGAGTTCGTTTGCGACATCAATGGTTAAGAGTTGTACTCGCCGTAAAGTGGTCTTCAATCACTTTTGCTAGAATTCCCGCTCAGAATTTGTTTACCGTCAATGTTGACACGCTTCGGTGAACTTTTGAACCTTGACTATGCCCCCTGGAAAATGTGTCTTCAACGAGCGCTGGCTCAGTCAACCAAATTACACCGCCTGGTTGGAACGGGGTGCAGATAAGTCCAACGCGAGGTGTAAAGTTTGTCAAAAAACGTTTGATATTTCCAATATGGGGGAGCCTGCCATTCGTAGTCACGCCAAGGGTGTTAAACACAAACAGTTACTTGAACAGAGAAAATCAGCAACTGGATTCACCATTCGAGATTTCTTTAACGAAAGTGTTTTATAAAGGAACATGATCTTACGTAGTAGTTTCAAAACCATGCTTGAATAACCCGTGAAAAAGTCCTGGAAACTCCTGGAATTGCAGTAAAATTATACCTGGAAATTTGAAATTATTGACCTGGAAAACTCCTGGAAAACTCCTGGAATTTTGTTTTAGTGTAAGTGTATGAACCCTGTGCATGGATCTTTCTCAAATTTGGTACACAGGTTCCCCTTAGGGTCTAGTTGTGCACGATACCTTTTCTGGTCCGATTCGAAAATCCAATATGGCCACCAGGCGGCCATCTTGGATCTTCCCATGCAACTTTGTTATCGCGATTTCTCAGGAAGTACTGCATGGATCTTTCTCAAATTTGGTAAATATGTTCCCCTCGAGGTCTAGTTGTGCAAAATACCTTTTTCGGTCCAATTCGAAAATCCAATATGGCCACTAGGCGCCCATCTTGGATTTCCCATGAAACTTTATCGTGATTTCTCAAGAAGTACTTCATGGATCTTCCTCAAATTTGGTACACAGGTTCCCCTTGTGGTCCAGTTGTGCAAGATACCTTTTTTGGTCCGATTCGAAAATCCAATATGGCCGCCAGGTGACCATCTTGAATTTTCCCTTGAAACATTGTTATCGTCAATTCTCAGGAACTACTTCATGGATTCTTTCTGAAATTTGGTACACATGGGGCCTAGTTGTGCAAGATGCCTTTTTTGGTCCGATTCGAAAATCCAAGTTACGCTTAAAATTAATACGGTATTCCCGAGTTGTGACGTTGCATCACACGAGTCGGCGGATCAAACGGTGGGACATATTCTATATAGTGACTATAGAGAATATCCATACCTTCACCTTCCATATCAAGGAGTTCAAATAATTCGGAATTAAAATGTATTTCTTCAAATTTTAAATCAGTTTTCTTGGTCCAGTGAACTGTTTCGTCTGCCGACATGTTGGCTACATGAAGGGACATCACTCTTGTGACACAACATTACAACTCGACAACTTTAGACTACTGCGTTTTTCGATCCAAGGGAGATAATCAGGATTCAGACACTTCCGAAGTTTCAACATTACTGCGCGGATCCCTTCAGTATTAAGTATTGTACCATCTTACTATTTTCGAGCATGGTATCTTAAAAGAGATATCTCAAACTAGTCCAGTAAACAGAATTAGCATTCGTTCCTAATTATAAAATCTTAAGTATGTTTCATAGCTCATGCCAAAGGGTCAAAGAGATTTGTCTTCGCTTCCAGTACCCAATGATGACACGTGCAAAAAAAAAAAGTACTACAAAACGAAGACGAATGATCCTTCGGACATTCACTTTCAGACTAACTTTGCTCTTTACTCTCGTACTATAACAACTGACATAAATACAGTTTCTAGAAATCTTGAAACTCCTTAAACTCAGAAAGATGATATCTTGGTGTTTTCCAGTGTCCCTTTTTCGATCTTTTTCTCTCAGATTCGAAATTCTGTAAACAAAATTACAAATCAATAGTTTCGTTCTTAGTAACAATGGACAAAAAGATCCTCTTGTCATTAGCTTACAATTATCGGACAACGGTGGGCGCCAAGATCCTTCAGGATCTCTCGTATTAAAGTCAAGTTATATGAACTACGTTTCTTGAAATTGAGGACTTATTATTTTTATACGCCCGTCAAATTTGATGGGACGTATTATGGTATGGCGTCGCCCGTCCATCCGTCCGTTAACTTTTTCTCGTCAACGCAACTCGTCCTAGAGTTTTCAGTGGATTCTTCTGAAATTTGGTACACATGATCGGTACCATGTGTAGATGTGCACGAACTTTTTTCGGCCCGATTCGACGGTTTCTTGAGTTACTCCCCTTGATTTTGGTCTGAAATCATTGTATTTGGCACCTACTGTCTCCGTCAACGCAACTCGTCCCAGAGTTTTCAATGGATTCTTCTGAAAGTTGGTACACATGATCGGTACCATGTGTAGATGTGCACAAACTTTTTTCGACCCGATTCGACATTTTCTTGAGTTACTCCCCTTGATTTTGGTCTGAAATCCTTATATTTGGTACCTACTGTCTTCGTCAACGCAACTCGTCCCCGAGTTTTCAATGGATTCTTCTGAAATTTGGTACACATGATCAGTATCATGCAGTCATTCGTTTTTGAGGAGTGTGAGTGTGATCACACTCCATCACACTCCTGAAAATTAGCTCAGGAGTGTGAACAATAGCACTCGCCAATTGTAAGCCTCCCTAAGTTGTAACCTGGAGGAGTGTGATATCACACTCCTTAAAATGATTTTTCAAACTTTAGGAGTGTGATTAACAGCACTCCAGCTAATTTCAAAAACGAAAGACTGTCATATGTAGATGCGCTTAAACTTTTTTCGAACCAATTCAACACTTGAGTTATCCGCCCTTGATTTTAGTCTGGAATACTTTAATTTGGCACCTACAGTCCTCGTCAACGAAACTCGTCCTAGGGGTTTCATTGCATTCTTTTGAAATTTGGTGCACATGATTGGTTTCGAGTTGATTCAACAGTTTCTTGAGTTACTCCCCTTGATTTTGTTCTGAAATCTTTTATTTGCCACATACTGTCCTCGTGAATGCAACTCGTCTCAGAGTTTTCGATGGATTCTTTTGAAATTTGGTACATACGGTCGGTACCATGTGTAGATGTGCACAAACTGTTTTTGAGCTGATTCGATGTTTTCTTCAGTTACTCCCCTTGATTTTAGTCTGAAATCCTTGTATTTGGCACCTACTGTCATTTCGGTCGAATTCATCAGGCTGATGAGCTTACTTTTGCAGCTTATGCTAACAAAATTTTTGTTTTAAAGTTACTGATACATACATAAGCGCATAACCGGGGGTGGGTGAATATGCACCCCCGCAGAGTAAGAGTAACTGGAGTTCTACTTTCTCCTACAAATACCGCTCCAGGCCCTTATGTTGTTTATCGACTGTATTTTTTTACGGGCGTATTTTGGGTTCAATTGAACTCTTGTTTGTTGTTGAGGATAGCCCCCAGGTGTGTTCTGGTTGCAGGTTGGTAGAGCTCTCATCTTCAAAATTTGCATGTCTTATCACTGACTCCAAGTTTGTTTTTCAAGTTGAACAACTGCGAAATAATACTATACTCCGTTTTCTATTTCTCAGAAGAACCTCCAGCGCCCATCCAGGAACAGAGCACACTGATCCAGGAACAGAGCACACTGATTGAGGAACCTTCCTTGGCCGACGTGTCAACGCGGTCGCGGCGAAGTAACCGGTCAGTATTGGAGATGGAACCCCCTCCACAGGACCTGGCTCCACCCCTACCCCTGCCTGGTGTGGAACCCCTTAACACAACTGACCTGTTGTCGGCCACTGCCATTGGAGAGGGACTGGACTTGCCAGCTGAGCCAACAGTGCTGGAACAAATAGATATGGGCCCTAAATATCTGGATGACGAACCTCCCTCTATCGCACCCTTCTCTGTACCTCCTCCTTCCGTCGCTCCACCGTCGGTGGCGCCCCCTACCATTGCTCCTGTGAGTATATCGTCTGGTGCAAACATGTTCAGTTTCCGCTTTGTGTTTCACGATCATGTGTTGGATGGAAGAGGTTATAGCAGCGAATAAAATGAAATAATTTTGGACACCAGTAGAATTTTTGAGGATTTCATTTTGTATGATAAAATTGAATGCCGTTATCATAGCTATCCTTCCCAAATCCACACCACATTTGCATACATGTATGCTCGATGGCCAAAATTTTATTAAACATGACTGACCTTGACCTATTTTCAAAGATCAAGTTCCATAACAAACACTACTTTTAAAAACTCGAGCGGTACATGCATATCAATAATTGGACTGTGATCTAACTTTCCTAATTAAACCGCACATGCATCTGAATTCAAACAGCTGGGGCGTTCGGACCCATTTGTCAAGTCTAGCTATTGTAGAAGCCTATTCCTGTGAAATAGTATTGAAATTTTTTGTTCTCCATCCGTTTTCAACCATGAGCATCTCTTTCAATGGATATCCAATTGCACCCATTAAAAAGCAGAACCAGAGCTGTAATGTTATGTTTGTATTCCATTACAGGCATTCGAGGACTTGGAAACGGAGACCGTCGAAGCAATGCCGGAGACTGAGGAACAGGAGGAAAGACGCATGAACAAGCGCTCGCAACAGATGCAGTATGCACTCGAGGCAGCATTTCGCTTCAGTGAAGCGCTCAGTTTTAAGGACCTTACGCGACGGCATAATCGCAAGCAAGTGTGCTCCAAATTCTACACCCTGCTGGTGTTGAAAAAACTGGAAGCTGTAAATGTTCAACAGACAGAAGCATTTGGTGACATCACTCTTACAAAAGGCCCCAAATTCGGACACGCGGTTTAATTCCTTGCGATCACTCTACTGGACTCTAGATATCAGCAGCATGCTTCATTGGACCATGCAAAAGATCTGGATTGTGCACATGGCAAAAGCTACAAATGACTACCGTGGAAAAGATGGAATTAGACATTACCCTGCATGCTATCAAACTGCCATAACATTAGCACTGATTGGGGTATCATGGTATAAGACTGCCTGGATTATTGGTGTTCTCTTTAAAATTGTCATTGTGTTAAAATCATTGTTACATTTTAGTACAACCATCTTGACGAATGTGCTATTTTCACGACGTTATATTTACTCCCTTTATCATATCACCACCGTCATTGGTCATTTGTAGTGTCTGGGTCACATGACCAAATTGTCTCCATTTTTAGAGAAACATTACAATGTTGTATAAATTACCCGTATCGCCCTTCATTGGTGTCCATGTTTCTATGTTACCATGGTTACAGGCTTTCTCTGAGAGAGAGGCTAGTGTCATTCATTCATATGTGGTTTAAATATTGGTTGTATCCATTTCGCAGTTTATTATTGTTAATTATGAATTAAGATGTAGCAGCTTGGGCGGGCGAGTTGCTGTGCAGGAATCATTACAGTGTATCATCGTACAGCGGATATAGCAGATCTGTTACGCTGAGAGTCTTTGTCTAGCAACCAACACTGTAGGCTAGAGACCCATCCAACTGCCCATTGCACAGTCTATTTCAAATTTGGACATGCAAAGTAGCTGTACAAATTTAGCAAAATGTGGTATTTGGACAGGCATTTTTTTTATCCTGGCTATTACATCCTGGCGACCAATCAAGTTATGAGCTATAGAGTTTAAAGCGAAACGTATGGAATCTCCACGGCCTGAAATAGCAGTCAGACATCAGACCGCGCTGATCAAAACATGACTAATCCATATGAATTAGCTAATTTCACACCCTGGAATCGGTGAACAGAAGTATCAGCAGGTAGAACCGCATCTTGATATTAATATGTCTGTGCTTATAAAAATTTCATGATCATTTTGTTTTTCTGAAAATGCATCTCGCTTTCACATGATTGGTCATGTACAGGTCAGTCTATGCTATACTATGATACACTGAATTTGGGTAGGTTGATAAAAAAAACAAAACAATTTAAATTAAATGAAACTGCGAACAAAATCATTATCTTCATGTTCAATCCATTCATTACATTGTATTTCCGAGTCTCTGGGGTTTAACTTGAAAAGTGCAGCTAACCAATTCATTGAAACTATTTTTAGCTATCAAGTTTACATTGTAAAGGCCAGCCACACTATTATCTGTGTTTGCCATTACAAACTTGGGTGAAAAGTTGGTGTGTTAGGTTTTTTCTGTTTTTTTTCTTCTTTAATATCAATCCTCTTGTATGAGAAAATTCTGTAAAAACCTGGAAATGAAGAAAATATGCCGATTAAACGTTTTTTCGATCGCTAAAGCATGGGTTGGTAGATTTACGGGAAACAACATTAATTGTGGATGGCCTGATTTTGAAACTGGAGGATATATGTCGCAGTTTGACTAGATGGAATTTTATGGTGGTGTTGAATCTGGTGTGGGGGGTATATTAACTGGTATCTGTTTGTTTTAATGAGTTGAATGAGAATATTTTATCGTTGGATGGACTGGTTCATCATTATTTATCATAGATGTTATGTGGAATTTCCTCTTCAGATTTTATTTTCTGTTTATTTTACTTTCTTTGGGGAGAGACATCAGATAAGGCATCACTTTTAGACCATCTTCAACATCATTAAATCAAATACTTTGACTGAAATAATATAAAATAATAATAAATCAAATACTTTTGCCATTGCGCAACCTAATTGTGGAATGGTTTGTTCAATGGCAGCTTCCCACTATAGTTCAAGTTAATCCCTGGACAATGCTGTCTTGATCCCCGTATCGGCGACACTGGTGCACTGCACTTGGGGCCACCATGAGCTTGGAGTTGTTCTCTTGATCTCTCCCATGTGTTTGTAACATGGAGTAGGTTTTCAACCATGGATAACTGGTGTAATTATGATAATATGGATAAAATATTCCCACTGTCCCAGTGATTCCTACAAGCAACTTTTTACCACCAGTCATCGGGTAAAATTCATTCGAAAACTGAATTCAGACCTCCGATTTGGACTGAATATTTTTAGGTTTTGACAAAAACTCAATAGCCTATTATTTTAAGAGATGAAACAATATAAAATCTTTGAAAACGGATGGTAAATTTGAAGAAATACTCCAATTGAAGAAAATACCGAAAATTGAATCCACTCATTTTTAGTAAAAAAATAAATCCCTGCATTCCAGGAGTGGACCAACAAGAGTGAATATGATTTAACGTCACTGTCAACACTATTTCAGACATATCACGTGTGAGAGAGTGAATAGGATTTAATGTCGGTTTCAATATTTTTTCAGACATATTGCGACAAACCAACTAAGGGCTGTTCCAGAAAAAAGTACATGGGGGGGGGGGGACAGAAGGCACTTTATTTTTGCCCCCACCACCCATGTAATGAAATATAATTTTACCCCCACCACCCATATTATTGAATATAATATGTAATCAACATAAAAGCCATTTATGTTTATCCATCAGGCAACCACCCATGTAATTATATAACTCTTTTACCCCACGACCCATACGCAAATATATAAAGTGCCTTCTGTCCCCCCCATGTACTTTTTTCTGGAACAGCCCTAAGCACCACCTTGCGTTCTTGCTACTTCAAAGAAGAAAACTTTGAAGCAGCATGGAAGGATGGGGGTGGGAGTTTTTTCAGTTCTATGGAATATGCATGGTTGGTGGTATAAAGTCACTTAACATCAGTGAGATACAATAAATGTGGGTGGTTGGGGTCAGAAAAAAAGTCTCCCCCCCCCCCCTTTGTACCTTTTGCTGGAACAACCCTTAGTCGCCTTTTACGGCAAGCTCTCCGAGGGGCTGAGGACCAATCCCACCATGACCTGAAGTGTGCACAATGACATCCCAGGTCAATCCCTGTGAGCCACACAGGACTGGACCAAGAAGCTGACATTTATGATATCCCTGGCAACCTAGAGTGAAAAATATACTAGTTATCATCAGTTGAAAAACTTGCTCCATGTTCTAAAATGGGGGAGAGATTGAGAGAAGCGGAAGTTCACGGTGGCCCACGTGCTGTGCACCAGTGGCGCCGACACCAGTGCCAGACAGCATTGTCCAGGTATTGACTGGAACTATAATGGGAATCTGCCATTAGAGTGGAATTTAGACAGACTGTTTTGGGATTTGCTTTTGAAGTGTTTTAAATGATCAAATTATCCGAGACCTTGCTATGTAGGGTATGGTTTGATCACTTCAAAAGACTTATAATTGGATTCCAAAAAATGTTCTGCCAATAGTTCAGCTCGTTTTAGTTTTCATGATCCAATTCACTAACCTTAAACCAGATTTATCTTGGTCATGAATTTTCCATTTTCTTTAAATCGCTTAAATTGGGTTACTTAGAACTCGGACCTAATTTCATGGATGACGACTATATTGTAGAGCAACAACACGTTTTAGTGCAGAGTGTGAATATCTTAGTTGAATTGTCACTCCCCTACAACATAGAAGTTATCCAGAAAGTTAGTCCTTGGTCATGACTGAATTTTTCCAGAAAAACAAATTACTTGACAACTAAATTCATTTTACCCATCATCCATCACAATGAAGTTCATGTATGTGTATATTTCATGTTATGGTTTTATTATTTCTTAATACGCATCATTTTGTAAAATAAACTCCTTTCACCACTCAGAACCAGTGTTTTGTTTAATTTCCAAGCAGGAACAAGTTCTGTATGTGTTAATTGGAAGCTAACTTTATAATTTTTCCTTTATATTTGATATGCTTGGAGAAGAACCCCAAATGGTGTACGGTCATATTTCGCTCGCCTGTACATGGAGATCTTATGTTGTGACCCTGGCGTCAGAAGTACATTGTGTTATGGCCGGTTCCATCTGAAAAATGAGGCCCAACAAGGAGTGTTGATTTGTTCGTATGTGGGTGGTGTAGAGTCCGACTGGCACCGATTTTATTGGAAGTACCAACAGTCTGCTTTTTGCAGTCAGAAAATAGTAGAAATATTGCTGCTCTGGTAATAACACGGAAGCCGCTCTATAATGCTGAATTGGTGCCGTACAACATCGCACTGATGCTCTATAACATTAGCAGGTCTGCAAGTACCTCCTAAAGTTTTGTCCTCTGCCACGAAGTGGTGGGAGAACTTGAAATGCTGGCCATCCGTCCGTCATTCCGTACGACTGTCCCACATCTTGGTAATGTGATATCTCCAGGACAATTCGACCAATCGACTTCAAACTTGAGAAGATTCTTCACATCAGTAAGATGACCATTGATATTGATTTTCACTGTGGTACGTAATCCAAGATGGCTGCCATTAACCATATTGGATTCTGTCCTTCCCACATGTGAACGCAATATCTTGAGAACAGTTCGACCAATCGAAAGGTGCTTCACATCAGTTAGATGGCCATTGGTATTGATTTTCACTGGGGTACGTAATCCAAGATGGCTGTCATTGATCATATCGGATTCCGTCCATCCTGCATCTTGTGAACGCGATATCTCGAGAACAATTCAACCACAATTCAATCAATCAACTTCAAACTTGAAGGTACTTCACATCAGTTAGATGGATGGCTGCCATTGACGATATTGGATTCCGTCATTCTCACATCTTGTGAATGCGATATCTCGAGAACAATTTGACCAGTCGACTTCAAACTTGAGAAGGTGCTTTCCATCAGACGGCTGTTGATATTGATTTTCACCGAGGTACGTAATCCAAGATGGCTGCCATTGACCATATTGGATTCTGTCCGTCCCGCATCTTGAGAACAATTTGACCAATCGACTTCAAACTTGAGAAGGTGCTTCACATCAGTTAGATGGCCATTGGTATCCATTTTCATTGAGGTAGTATTTAATTCAAGATGGTTGCCATTGACCATGTTGAATTCCCTCCGTCCTGCATCTTGTGAACGCGATATCTTGAGAACAATTTGGCCAATCAACTTCAAACTTGAGGTGCTTCACATCAGTTAGATGGCCATTGGTATTGATTTTCACTGAGGTGTGTAATCCAGGATGGCTGCCATTGACCATCTTTCCAAGATAATCGCCATTGACCGGCTTGGATTCCGTCTGTCCCGCATCTTGTGAACGTAGTATGAGAACAATTCGTCCGATTGACTTCAAACTTGAGAAGGTGCTTCGCAGCAGACGGCCATTGGTATTGATTTTCATTGAGGTAGTATGTAATCCAAGATGGCTGCCATTGGCCATCGAGATCTTGAATTTCATTCGCCCATATTGTACCCATCTGTGTTGTGAATGCGATATCTATTACACCCATCGATTTATAAACCTCACCATCCACAAATCCATATACAACTACAGACTTGCATTCCAGTGTTACACTATCTATTACTGCTTCCCAAACCTCAACTTGTCTCAACAATTCCAGATAAACATCTCTTTCCACATGCACATGTCCACTTTCAAAATTATATTCAAGGAGATATTGGAAGCGTATATGCGCAGGCTACTTGACGGAGGACCTGCTAGCTACTTGGCTTGTCCTATATTTTTTAGTCGTTTCAATATTTTAGTCAAAACCTGTTATTTGCGCTGAAAACTTACCTCACTTCACTTATTGCATCCAGAGTCCACGTTGAATCACCATTTTGAAGAATTTTTGATCATTTCCTGATCCATTTGCGTACACTTCGCCATCCATAAGATGGCTTGCGAATCGTGTGTCTCCATTATTGCGGAGCGATATCTGGTGTTTTACCGGATTCTGTTCGGCCTTCATCCGGCGGAGAACAGACTCGAAAACTCTGATAAATTACAGGTTTTCATACATACCCCGGAAACAGATATTGCCTGGGCTTACAAAATATATAGGTATGAATAACTTTCGTATCATCCAAGAGGTGTGGTAGATCTGTAATTTTGAACAAGTAGATCATCACATGGATCGAAAATGGCGGGTTACGTTGGGGTTACGTCGGTAGACTTTAGCTGATTGGCTGACGAAGTCACGTGGTATTGATTTCTGGAAATTCCCTCTAGCAGTTGCCGAAAGTAGTCTGAAATGGATACACACGATCCCAGGGTCAGTCTTACCGCGTATAGATGACCGAGATGGTTACAGGTTGTTCCTGATCTAGCCCTGCAGACTCGCGCATGCCAACTTCCTCCATCTTCACTGCGCAAGATAAAGAGGTTTTCATATCTGGCTCCGTGAAAATCGAAGTATTACGGCGGATCACCAAGTCTTTGATTACATTACGATGACTGATCTGCAATTCAATTCAATTCAATTTTATTGTATATATACGCTCACAATGGAGCAGGGTACACACTTTTCAATTAAAACGCACAATATTAGAATAATGCATAACAAGCTGTTGGTACGAAATTATTGAAGTCGTTTGGGAAGTACTCTTCTCATTTATCAACCGATATGGCCTCAAATGTGTACTGCATTGCTTGTGGTCACTGGAAACCTCTGTATGATGTTCACACAAGATGTCTGACATGCCGAGACAGCACTTTATGTCAATGGGACAATGCGTGTGCACCCAATTCGGTTTCGAACAACCTGAGAGTTATGTAGCTCAAATCTCCCCTTCCCGTAGGGAAAGAGAAGATTTTTTGTGCAGTAAAACTGACCTTACTGACACATGCGTTACGTGTGCAAACACGACGTGACAAGTGAAAAAATTAAAAATAGCACAGTTCCTCCTGTCCCGAATCAATCCAGGCAAACCAAGATGGTAAATCAGGGGAATACCATCTAGACGTAACGCTATGAAAACTTTGTGCGAAATGTTCGCCGATATTCTACGAGATCCCATAATAATCCAATCACGACCATTTCTAGCTTTTCTCTCGGACAGTGATTGACGTTTACTTCACGGAGATTAACATCTTCGCGCGGCACCATCTTTTGATATATTTTACCCCTGCAAAGCCAGACTATTCGGCGGAAGTAAACTCTTTGATCTTTGGATACTGTTTCAGGATAATGTTTATATATTAGACCACGTGCTACCGTGTGTAATTATTGTGGGCGTGATTTTGAAATTGTTACAACAAGCTATCCACCCTGATTGGCTAACAATAGTTTCAGATTCGCACGGGATTTATATAGGGCTGAATTCAGATATAATATTCCGTGATATTATATCTGAGTTTATTGAGATTGGTCCCGAATGTGCATGCGCCAATCCCAGCATGCAATGCTCTGCTCTTCTTTATTTGCATTCGGAACTCCCGAGCGGAAATCTACGAAGGGGACCGATTCTACGCTCGGGGGACGACAACATGAATTTCCTATGAATCTCCAGATGTGACGCGCCGGAACGGTTTAATACGCATGGCTCCGAAGCCCAATCACTCTCGCGGAAGCCTTAATCCCCGACCAGCAAATATTTCCCTGCGAGTCTCTGATTTACGTCAGATATTCTAAAAACTGTTTATTCTTTTCATTCGAAGCACGTTTCAATAGAAAACCATCAGTTTAAATGGTACACACGCCACGTATTGGCAAGATATAATTCCCGTGACGTCACTGACAGTTCCCTGACAGACCGAAACACACGTGACCACGCTCTAGTTCAATATGGCGTCAATGGCCTTCGAGGGACATCTCAAACCGGAGATCCCCGAGAAGTTGCGAATGCTTTATTTGGTTACGCAATTGTAAAGATGTGTCAACAAAGCCCCCGTGTTTACCGGAGGATTTACGTTAACTGCGAGTGAGCTCGATCGTCCTGCAAGAATACAAGCCATCAGATTTCAGTTGGGAAGTACGCTCTCAGAAATATTCAGGGAATAATCCTGAATAGGCCAGGCTGCACATCCACAATTTCAGAGATTTTACCTGTACTCCATTTGTATTGCCGGTCGCGGCCACATTGTCTGTGATCGTAGCCATGGATGCCAAGAGTGTGAACAATGGCCTGATGATTTGTTTGAAAGTCTGACCGGGTCTGGTGTGGGTTCCCTTCCCCCTGGTTTGGGTTAATAATATAACTCCGCCTTCCCATTTTATTGGAAATGAGACGACGAAGAAGCCTGCACCGGTTGATAGACCGTGGTCGGGCCCTTTGCGTTCTTTTCTGAATAAAGGCCAAACGCCAAGCACTACTGGTACCTTATCTTCTGATCTCTCCACAGGAAAGAAGAAGCCGGTAAAAGTAATGGGTTCTATCTGAGACGAACGGCTGATGTCACCGTGGAACTTGAACTTCTCCCCTAGCGTGTCCCCCATGGAGACCGAGATGCAAATGGGAATGATTACAACACATATAAGGGAAGTGGAAGAGGTGCCGACATACTGACTGCGTCATATGACTTCAAAGAATAGTCTTCTGGTAAACCTATTCTAAAGCACATACCAAGAATCTAACGATTCGAGATATGTGTTGTATCTCAGATACCACTATTATGACCCACGTATAGGGAGGGAGTGGTGAGATCGAGCGTACGCCTGTATGGGCGGTTGGGGACGATACCATATCAGGGAGTTCCTACGGGAATATCTCGGTATCTAATCTCTAATCCCCAGGTGATTTTGTTCGGTCCGGAGAGACCAAATATATCACTCCTTGTTGCTCCAGGGGCAGTGCACGGCTTGGTGTGTTGTGCTGCAGCAACTTCATGTGTTACGCAGTAAGTTTCTGATTACAGCACGGCAGGCATAGATTCTCATGGATATAGAGCCAATATATCCATGGCCTCGCCAGAAGTTATTAATCCCACGCCCTTACGTAACACCTCGTATTATTCCGATATGGGCTCTGTGACGCAAGGTCGGGTGAGATCATGCCCCGTGCAAATGAACACCCACGGGTGGCCTGAAGCACGGGGTCGAGGCTATTGTTCTGTAGGGGCACTTTTGGTTCCGCAGATAATTCCTAAGTGCGTTTCTCGAAATACGGCAGTGTCTCAGTCACGGCGGGGTATGACCGTTTCCGGTTTTGAGTCGGGTAATCCATCACTTCCGGTGATTAACTCACATAAGGCTCATAATCCACTTCTGGTCAGCCAATTCCGGTTACCTTCCGGCATCCCCTAAGGTTCCAATTAGGACATTCCGTCGTTCCGGTCCCGTTATGAGTCCTGCTGTAGCGACTTCCGGTGGGTGGAGACTTCCGGTACGTCCGGATATGCGATGGTCTAGGCCAGTTGCATCCGCTTATAGGCGGGTCCCCATTAGCCCTCAGGTCAATGTGCAGGTTCTGATTTCTGGTGACTGTCTGCTGAGATCCTTCGTCGAATGGACCAGCAGGCAGCGGAGTTAAACAATTTCCGGCAACTTCTGGCGTCCACTTCCGGTTCGGCTCAGGTTCCATGTCCGGTTCCTTCGCAGCTTCCGGTTGTGACGTTATATCCGCTTGACCTGTCGGTTGAACCGTCGATGAGACGTCAAGGGGTCGTGAATCACCGTTCTAATGAGGATTCTGACAGTGATCAGGATCCAGAGCGGCGTTCATATTCCGATGTATTAGATGCTCTGTACGACTTATACCCGAATATGACACGACCCCCGCCACCGACGTCCTCTCGCCTTCAAACTATAGCAGAGGCTCCGTCAACGACTACCAGGCAGACGTCGTCATTACCTGCGTCAGACGCAATTCATGGATAGTGCTCCGTTCTTGAGACGGTCTTAGCCCAGCTTAAGACACAATAGGAACGTCTTACAAGAACGGGTAGACGTGCGCTTTTTAAGCCGGCTTCCTCTTTGGCTCAATCTAGAGAGTACAGAATTCATGATTTTGCGTATGACTTTAAGGCCGATGAACCGGAATTGGAATTCGCCGATATTTGTCATGGCAATAAGGTTCTGGTCAAGGTCTCGATCCCGCTAACTGGCAACTCTTGGAGAAGCTGCGCGACAGGGGGTAGCCATTGCATCTCACATGGCTTGGTTTCTAACCGCCACACCCACTGTGTTGAGCAGGCTGTCACACTCAAAGTAAGCAACCAGTTGCAGTTCTGAACTTCAGTTACTGGCGGATCTATAGAACGTGACCGGTATGGCTAATGGGGATGCATTAGCTTTATCCGTGTTCAATGCGGCGATGCTAGTTCACCTAAGACGCCAGTCTTACCTTTCATCGGTGGTGAACTATGCTCCAGATATGGTCATTCGCACTTTGAAAGAGCAATTGCCTGCATCATCGCTGTTGTTCAATGGTATTATTCCGTCTCTCAGGGAATCAGTAGAGAAGGCTAAGCCTATTTCTACCCCTAGAGCGGGTGGTTAGGGGGCCACTAAGCGAGCGTCTACGAACACTTCCGGTCCTCCAACCAAACAGTCCAGACCGACTACTTCCGCTTCTGGTCCGAAGGGAAGCAAAGGCAAAGGGAAAGGCTCTGGTAAGAATTACAAGCGTCTGGTCCGTCATTCATAATTCAGCCGTCGTCCATTAGAGAATATCCGCGTCCATAATCCAAAGACCTATTCCATATTCCATAAAACAGTATTAGCACCAAATTCAAAAAGACAATCATAGTATACATAAACATAGGCTTGTTTCCTGCAAGTTTTCAATGATGCCGGCAAGACATCATGATGTTTCAAAAATATCAAATTTGTATCAGTGATCAGTATTCTTAATCCATAATATTCGTTGTAAAGTCGTCATCTAAAGAATGATGTATCTCAGTCAAGCTTTGATTGTGACTGTTCATATGAGTGCCATGAGGATCTTGAAGTACATGGGTTCATACGGCCCCTAGCCCCAGGGTCCCCTTAGGAAGCAGCAGGGCCGGTGATACTTCGGGCCGTGTCAGTCTATTGACATGATGGGACCATGAATTGCCACAACTTCTGGTCCCGCCGAAACCCAGTCTCCCAGTAGGGGGACGACTTCAAGGGTTTTTGCGGAATTGGCAAACATTGGGATGGATCCATGGGTAATCCGTATCCTACGGCACAGTTATCCCCTGGAATTTTCAGTAGATCCACCCCTCACTGTTGCTTCAATGTCGTCTCGTATCCCAGTACGACCGGCGCATCTTCTGAAAACAGACCTCTGTGGACAAGCTCATCCAGAAGCATGCAGCGATACAACTTGCGGATTCTATTCTCCAGTATTCCTTGTGCCGAAGAAGGATACACCGAAAATAAGATTGGTAATAAACGTGCACAGGCTGAACAATGACTTCCTATCGAAACCACCTCACTTCGCATGGAACCCCGTCTGTTAAGACCGCCCTGGTTTAAGGGGAATGGCTAACATCATTGGATCTGCGAGATGCTTATCTGCATATTCCGATCCATCCGAAGTACCGGAAGTACCTGAGATTTATGGTCGGTCTACGCCGATTTCAAGTCCAGGTTCTTCCCTTCGGGCTAGCCAGCTCCCCTTGGGTATTTACCAGGGTGTTTCAGCCAGTGGCGGCATACCTGCACAATCAGAACATAAAATATCATTTTTACCTCGACGATTCCATTATCAGGAATCTGTACAGTGAACAGCTCCGACGCGATACAGCGTTTGTATGGCGCCTCTTCGAGTCACTGGGTTATCTCCCATACGCGGGCAAATCGGAGTTAACGCCGTCCAAACAGCGATGCTTCCTAGGCGTGGCATACGATACCAATTTGTTTCTTGCTCGGTCACCGGAAGTTCGCTGGCGCAAGATATGTTACGAGGTACCGTCGTTTATCAGACATTCTTGTCGAACAGCCCTCTAGTTTGCATCAGCGATCGGTCTCTTGACGTCCACTCAGGATGTCACACCACGAGGCTGGTTACAGTTATGACCATTGATGATCTATCTCAATCATCGTTGGACAGACAGGCACAGTAATCCAATAATTTCTGTCACAGAGGACGTCAAACGTCCACTATCGTGATGGCTAGAACCCCTCAATGTGATGCCTGGAGTAACGCTGCTTCCCTTTCACGCAACTTGCCAGTTGTTCACGGATGCGTCGATGCAAGATTGGGGGGGCACCTCGGGTCCAAGTCGATATCCGGCTTTTGGACTTTCGAGGAGAGGTTGTTACACATCAATGTATTGAAATTCATAACCGTGAACCGAGCTGTACTCACATTGATAAACTACCTCAGAGGTCACTCGGTCCTGGTAGCCACGGACAACACAACTGTCCTGGTATACATACACAAGATGGGGGAACTCGGTCAACCAATCTGTTGAAACAAGCCGAGATTCTATTCCACTTGTGCTGGCAACACGATCTAGTCCTTCGTGCCAGACATATACCAGGTCATCTGAATGTTTAAGCCGACGCACGGTCGAGAAAATATCAAATATTACCGACGGAGTGGCATCTACACCCAGATATTCTGCGCCAGATCTCTCAGATTTGGGAAACTCCACAGATAGATCTGTTTGCCAGTCGTCTCAACCATCAAATTTCGCTGTACCTGTCGCCAGTACTGGACACACAGGCAGTGGGAGTCGATTCCGCCTCCGGCAATCCTGCCTCTAGTACTACAAAAAATACGCGAGCATCCGTGCGTCGTGTATCTAGTACTCCCCTGGTGGCCCTCTCGCCCGTAGTTCACCGACCTTCTAGAGCTAGTGGTCGACGTTCCAAGACGTCTTCCACTACGGGAAAAACAACTTCGTCAACCGAAGTCCGCCATTTTCCACCACCAGCCTCAGTTATTCCCAGGAATCAGCTCTCTGAGGTGGGCTTTTCTCGGGAAGTTGCCCAGAGAATGGTCGATTCCACTCGAGACACCACTTCTGCATGCTATCAACGAAAGTGGCAGGTCTTCAACGAGTGGTGTTTTGAAAGAACATTGATGCCCGTCATGCCTCTGTTAGAGATAGCAGATTTCCTGCTATTCCTGTTTCAGGACAAAGGTCTGGCCCCATCAACTGTGGTTGGTTACAGAGCGACGTTGTCTATGATTATCACCCTATCTACGGGCGTTAATCCAGCCTCCGATCCTAATTTAACATCGTTAATTAGAGCGTTTAGGATTCATAGACAAGCCGCTGCACCGAAGCTTCCAAAATGGGTGTTCAGAGCATCCGTTTGAACCTATAGCTACCGTCGATCTGAAATTTCTGTCATACAAAACCTTGTTTTGTTGGCATTAGCTTCAGCGGCGCGAGTGTCTGAGTTGCACGCTCTGGACGTTAGGGAAATCAGGCACGATTCTCGTAGGACGTACGCCGGAATGTTTCGGGGATTTTCGTTATCACTTACTATAAATCTGAAAATTGCCACACTATATCCGTGGGTCAATCTCTACCAGAAAATATATAAAGAATCCAATATAGCCGAGCTATAGACGCCATAGACGACATAGTGACGCCATTTTCACAGAAGTCATTTTTTTGCCAAAACTGTATAATAAATTAGTAAATAATCATCCGATACGAAATAAAATAGTTTACAAAGCTACAAAGTCACAAAGTTCCAGCTATCTGTTGTTCTCAGTTTCGGAGCACGAGAGAAAAGCCCAGAAAGTGTTAAAGAACTTAATCTTGGAATTGGTGATAGGTCTGTGATTACGAGGCTAGGTCATTTCCCGTCCCGGTCATTTCCCCTCCAATTCACCCCCCACCCCCCACCTCCCCTCCCCTGGTCATTTTCCCTCCCCATATATTTTAATGCACAGAAAGAAATAACATTTGGCTTCAATAAAATATTTTAATTAATTTTATCAAGACAATGTAGCACACTGGATTACAGGGCACATATACAGTTATATGAACAAATAAATTGACATACGTAAGCTTTCAAAATACGAGTATATAAACATGATAAGTACAAGACTGTATTGTTATGATTAAGACAAAATCTTCACTGTCGTCGTATGTGGTATCCGAGAGGGAAATGGCCG
Source organism: Hanleya hanleyi (assembly GCA_036873755.1). NCBI lineage: Eukaryota > Metazoa > Mollusca > Polyplacophora > Lepidopleurida > Hanleyidae > Hanleya > Hanleya hanleyi. The sequence goes on along the minus strand of JAVTVY010003942.1, from coordinate 12,617 downwards.
TACACCTTGATTACAATAGCTCGGAGGTTGTGAGCAGTATATATGAATATCAGTCGAATCAGTACCAGTAATATACCAGTAATACCTGTAGTATTTGCGAGAATCTGCAAATTTGTCGTGTTGGTTTTATTTTCCCACCTGCGAAATAATGTTCCGGTGGATATTTAGAAATCATCACTAACTGACCTCACATATTCGCGGATTCATGAATCATATTTGATCGTTTCAGAATTTCCACTGAATAACACTTTCGTAACTTAAGGAAAATTAAGGGAAATATAATAGTTTAAATAAATATTTTCAGTAGTAGTAAAAGGGGGTATGGGACTCATACAATGTAGGGCAGATAACTCTTAACGTTATTTTCGTTATTTTGGGATAAGACTATCTTAGAATAGCACAAATTCTAGTGCTGAAAATTTGGTCGAGTCCCGTGCGGGATTCGAACCAGCGAACCCAGAGTCAGGCACCTAATCACCAGCACTGTATGTCGGCGATGTAAACCACTCGGCCAACGGGCCTCCCACACGTAGGCGCAAATCACCAGGCCAGATACTTAAATGCTTTTACAGTAAAATAGGAGACCTGACTAAAAGGATATCCAATTCTCAGGGTCGGGTGAACCAAACATTAATACGACAGAGTTTATCTCCGGTCTAAAATATCCGGTCTAATTTAAATTTCGCAGCGTGGATGGAAAATTATAATATTTGATATATGGAATTACACAGGACTTAATATGACCCCTAATATGTACGTCTACCATTATTCTCGGCATCTGGTTCTTCAGTACAGATGTCAGAGGTTGCATATGGATGGAAACGTTTAATTTATTCGAGCAACCAAATCGTAAAGTCGTAATTTTGAAACCTCCCCTTAGTGACGTCACATGAATGTTTTAGTAAAGATCCCCTTATTCAACAAAGGTTCATGGGTGTTAAGACTAATTAAGGCTAATTAAGAATTTAAATAATCCCATTTTTATGTGAACGTGTCAGAAATATTCAATCGATGACTTGTGAAAGACACATCTGGTTTGACAAATGAACGGACATATGCGATTTTCACCTCCCGCCGCCACTCACACATGCCTCCCCCATAAGTATGTTGATATGGCGAATTTCCTTCACGAGACCCCCCGCCCCACCCCAAACGCCGGGTCGCATATTCAAGCCACCTGTGACGAGCTCCTTTCTTGTGTAGAACTAGTAATTATGTACGTATACATGAATACCGGTATTTCATTTGTCTTTGATTTCTAGACTTCACACGCAAGTCTGGTGTTCTTCTGTGCACCGGTAAGGGTGTGAGAAGGGGGGGTTAAATTCCCATTTTTCCACATCAATTCTTGGACAATGCTATCTTCCTCCGATTGCGACAACAGGTTCACTGGCACGTGGGTCACAGCGTGATCTCCGGTTCGTTCTCATGATCTCTCACCTATCTTTCCAACCCCTGTCGTTTTTTAAAACTATTGATAACTGATGTAAAAATTTCGAATATAGATCAGATATTCCTACTATTCCAAGAAACGGTCAATGAGCTCAGATTTATGATAATTTTGGCAGCTTCAGGTAGAAAATGTTCCAGTTATCATCGATTAAAAATATATTCTTGGTTGAAGAGATAGCAAAGAACTTCATTTCAGGATCGTACTTTCGTTAAATTAAAAATCTCACAGTTCGGCAGAAAAAAATAATTTTGTGAATAACTTCAACAAAACAATTTTGGCGCTAATGAAATTCTCAAACGCATAGTTTGGGCAGTAGGTGCAAGCATTCCATGTGAGAAAATGGGGGAAAAAGACCGAATCCACGCATAGTAACTTTTTAGCTAAAATTGAATTTTCAGGAAATGTTTTGCATATTATAGAATTCTAACTATCTCAGGATTTGAAGCGGCATTATACGGATATTTTTTTCGTCAAAAAGATTCTTTTCACTACCGGAATCATGAAATATTCGTTAAAAACGCTTGTATGGGAAGGTATATAGGTAGACCCTAACCTGCTCTAAACAGGTTAGAGCAATCTCGCTCTCTAAAATGGAGGTAAAAAAAGTCGTTTTTGCTCAATAAATCAGTTCACATAATGAATTCATCAATCCTCTTGAAGCGAACACAGAAATATATATCCGCATCAAATGGTAGCGAAAACATAAATTGTCATCTATCTAATTTGCATAATAATAGGAAAAACATCTGTCGCGCTGTTTAAACAAAATTGACTGGTTCTTCAAATGGCAAATTAATTTTAGGACATGGAACAATAGATAAATTAATGCGCCTGAAGTTTTGAAGCATTGGTTATTTAGAGATCAAAAGTTATTGAGCAAAAACGACTCTTTTTTTACCTCCATTTTAGAGAGCGGGATCACCCTAACCTGCTTTTCGGCTAATACACAAAGCTTTCGCAGTTCGAACTGTGTATACACCGTTATAACCGGGACTATGCTAATTCTACATTATCAGAGCAGAATATCACATCATATATATTTCCATGTTCACAAATTGAAAATACATATCCAAACTTCATAATATTTGTACTCAATTGCTTAGTCATATCATGGTATTGCCGTATCTAAACATGTAAATAATATACAACACTCTCGTCTTGCCTAGTTTAAAACTCTGGCCTACATATGCACCTGTGTCTGTATGAAAACTACGTAAACGTTTCCTTGATCGGTGTAGATGTCCGGCTCCTAACTAAAAGCCTTATGCTTGGACCCTTTGTGTCTGATTTACAAATCTTACAAGACAGTACTTTGCTCCCTGGGGAACAGTCCGGCCTTCCTCTTTTAATCCCTGGCCAACAACGACATATATTATATTATAGATTGATATATTATAGCTATATATTATCATGATTATAGTATATATATATATTGACTTCAGATGAGGTTACCTAGTGAGAAGCATGGGGAGTTTCGCACTGACACCTATCAAGGTACCAACAATATAACTCCAAGAATCTGTCACATTAAAATTAATTCACTTTTTCATTGAATTTTAAGTTTTCGGGCGTATTTCGCGGTCCGTCAACACAATGTTTTATTAAATTATATTATACATTACTTTATTCAATTTGCAGATTTACAAGCACTGTTAATAACAACAGATAAAGTGGAAAAACACCCAACAGATCATTAACCCCCCCCCCACGAAACTTTCTGCGCTATCTCCGGAACTACAAAAAATGGAGAGCTGAAACTCCGTGACTTTATAGTGTATCATATTGGGGGTCATTTTGAGCCTATTTGCATAACCCTCTGAGCAGAAGATCATGGGTAAGTTCAAGGTTGCGGCCAGGTGAGGTACCAGAAAAGTGATGTTTTTGTTATATCTCTTCAAAATTTCTGCTTTTCCGCGATGAAAAGTCGGCATAAACTATTTTATTTCACATCACATTCATATTTACTAATTTATCATGCAATTTTTGCGGAGAAATTGCATAAATAAAAAATTCGGAAAATCTGACCGAAAAATACATCAAGAAATGCCGTTTTTGAAAATGACGTGACTGTGACGTTATCAAATTAAGCGGCCATCTTGAATTATTTTACATTTTCTGGTAGAGCTTGACCCAAGGGTACAGTGTGGTAAGTTTCAGCCCAATAGCGCAAGGGGCAAGACCCCCCCCACAACAACCCAGGCACCAGGCCAGATGGGGTTAACTGATCGTCAGCTCACCGATGCGTTGTTGGCACTTTACCTAAACTTTTGATGGATGGATGGATGGATGTACTTGGGCACTCCATCGCACCGCGATGGACACAGGTCGTGCGAACACGCCGTGCAACCCGTTTCCCCCAACCCGCCCTACACATGATCCCTTTTATCAGTGTCACATAGACACTGTGTAATCCCCATATTCTTGTTAAACAATATACCTTCTCTTAATTCCCATAACTACAAAAGTATCACATAATATTTCCATCCACATAGTAATGATATCTTCAATCACATGCTTAAAGTTATCATTTGATAACTGCAAACATGTAACCGTTCGTTATAGTTGTACAGTAAGAATAACCTAACTCACGACTATTTAGTAGATATAAGGTTTATATATACGTATATATATCAGTATCATGGTTTAGTACACACCCCATGTTCCTGGTTCTTACCTCCCAACCCCGCGTACCCGGATTATAACTACCAACTATGCGTGTGAATGAATTATCTCAGCGGTCATTACGACAACAAAATACCGGTTCGCTATTATACTTCTATTTTCTTTATTCTTACCTCAACAATGGTTCCAAGATAGAATTCTTCGGTCCAACGGTCATAGTTCTTTTGACATGCAGTCATGTGCTAAGTGTTCGACCGTTCGCAGTGATTCCGCTTATTTTTTTTCGTCCTATTTTTAGAACACAACGTGCGATTGGTTCGGTATCCCATTGAGAAACCCGACACTTGTGTTCAACATATACCTGTCTGACCCTGAGACCGAATTGCATGACTTATCGTGGCGTGACGTATATTTTGTAATCCGAGTTTATTGGAAAACACGAAATGGTCTTTCAGAATTTATTTAAAGATTTTGACTCATCCAGTATTACGCTTTTTAAGTTAGTAATTTAGTAATTTTTTAAATATCATGCGTCCATGTTTGCTTAAAATATATGTGGAGTCCGGAGTTTTTAAATATTTTGGAGAGGGCACCGTTTTCAGCACACACAGAATCGTTTCAGAGAAGAAGGAAATTACTATACCAAGGATTTCTAGTGGGAAGTGAAGAAGAAATACACACAAAGTTAAAGATAATGAAAGTTTAAAATACTGCATACGACTGTGAATGGAGTTTGTGCATTTATTGAAAACGTGATCACAGTGCAACAGAATTGGACGAATTCGTTGGAATCAAAAATTACGACAACACCTTGAAGTGTTCGCAAGACGCGCCATTGGCGCAAACAGCTCTTCAACCTGCAATAATATCTCGGATTCCTTAACTTGCGGCTGGTAGTCGTTCACACATACTACAGCAGAGTCAGCTAATTTATTTACTATATTATTTAAAAATGGAGAGTTTAAGAATATCAGCTAAACACTCAGGATTTCTACGTGTCCCGTTTCTAGTCATGATGATTTTGACGGCTGTGTTCTCAGGATTACGAAATGTCAATGGACTTTTAATCGATTCGTTACCAGAACATTATCTGGATACATTTCAAGGTAAGTGCCTATCTAATTTCATTCAAATGTATTGCATTTTCTAATTCATTGCTCTTTCACAGTACCAGACCATGTAGAATATGTGATTCCAAATTGAATATAAGTTTGCTGTATGTCTTTTTTTCGAATGCAGTGTACTTTAAAGGCCATATATCAGTCCATTGTTGTTTGTGTTTGTTGTTGTTGTAGCAGAATTGTCGTCACCACTAAACAGTTTCATTATAGGTGAATCCGAAAATTCCAATCAACTAAAACTCTGTACATGTTTTGGGTGAAATACAATGCAGAGCTGGTTAAATATTTGTATAAAAAGGTTTTGAAATCTTCTGTGAAATTTTCGGTGAAACAGATCTCACAATGGGCAAAACATATCTCCGCAGCATGATATTATATCTCCGCAGCATGATATTATATCTCCGCAGCATGATATTATATCTCCGCAGCATGATATTATATCTCCGCAGCATGATATTATATCTCCGCAGCATGATATTTCTAAGTTCCTATACACACACAATGTTAAGAATTTCCATGGTCTAAAGCTCACTAAAAAAGTTATATCAGTTTAACTTGCCACGTCATTGTACATGGTTAATACATGTATATGAGGAATAATTCCCCACTTGCACAAATTCACGTTAATCCTTCCACAATATAGCTGCCCCGATAACACCGGCAGGTGCATTGAGATAGCGGTTCAGAGCGGTTTGTTCATCCAGTCTTTTTCCTAACTCTTTACACAGTTGGTTTTTGCCCCTATCTCCAGAATGACGAAAAATTGAGAGCTGAAACTTCAGGACTTTTCCGATTATCATATTGAGGTCATTTCGAGCCTATTTGCATGACCCCCTGAGCAGAGGATCATGGGTAAATTCAAAATGGCGGCTATGTGGGGTACCAGAAAAGTGATTTTTTCGTCATATTTCAAAAAATTTTGCTTTTCTGTATGGAAAAGTGGGTAAAATCTATATTTCATATCAGATTATTATTTACTAATTTATCATGCAGTGTTTGCGAAGAAAAAGCAAAAATAAAAAATTCGAAAATTCTAACCAAAAAATGGTCCAAAAATGCTGTTTTTTAAAATGACGTCACAGTGACGTCATTATGGCGGCCATCTTGAATTTGTTGTATTTTCTTGTAGAACTTGACCCACTGATATGGTGTGGTAAGTTTCAGCCCTCTAGCCTTAGCGATAGCGAAAATGAATAGGGGGGGGGGGCACTTTCCACCCCCTTCCCAGGCTGCGGTACACCCCAAATCGCCCAGTGGGCACAACTGAGCACAACTGATCACGACGGTGTCTACATGTGCCAGAACACGAGAGTGCCCACAGTTCCTATTACCCTGGACACTGATCAGCCCAGCCAGTACAGCACCCGATCACCCATTCAAGTATTACCCGAGCTTAACGTTGCTTAACTTCGGTGATCTGACGAGAACCGTTGTGTCCAACGCTATAAGCCGTACCTATACATACATGCTTCATTGTCTATGCAGGCAGTTGTAAAAATAAAATAAAATGCCCGGTAGAAAAAAAAGGTCTGGCTTCTATCGAAAAGCCTAGCTAAGACATCTTTTCGAGGTAAGACAAATTTTCTGAAAGGGAAACATATGAAAGGGACATTGTTTTCGGGTACATTCTTTTAAGCGGCGAGAGGATTCGTTAAGGAGACATCAGAGCCTCTTTTGCCGGAATATAATATGCTATATTCGATGTATAAGCGTTCAAGCGGAAAGCTGTAATGGCCATGGTGTATGGTGAGCACACAGAGGGTAAAAGTCCAGACAAGATCGCAATCATGCGACCCAAAGCAAATCTCCATGACCGTCGGCTATTATTGCCAACTCACTCTGTAAACAAGTCGACCCTTTAGCCCTTGTAAATGTTTTTAATGGCCCAAAGCAAACATTTTAGGAGCGAGTCCCACTGCGTAGGCCTATATACGATGACTAACTGATAGTGTATTTGATTTCTTATCCGTGGCAACTTTACATGTAATATTGGTTACCTCCTCAATAGCTAAGATATACTCAGGTTCGATCTCATCCTCAATAGCTAAGATATACTCAGGTTCGATCTCATCCTCAATAGCTAAGATATACTCACGTTCGATCTCATCCTCGCTAGGGTAAGATATACTCACGTTCGATCTCATCCTCAATAGGTAAGATATACTCACGTTCGATCTCATCCTCAATAGCTAAGATATACTCACGTTCGATCTCATCCTCAATAGGTAAGATATACTCACGTTCGATCTCATCCTCAATAGCTAAGATATACTCACGTTCGATCTCATCCTCAATAGGTAAGATATACTCACGTTCGATCTCATCCTCAATAGGTAAGATATACTCAAGATCTCATCCTCAATAGCTAAGATATACTCACGTTCGATCTCATCCTAATAGCTAAGATATACTCGCGTTCGGATCTCATCCCCATAGTAAGACATAACGATACACTAACAATCTCTCATCCTCAGTGGCTAAGATATACACGTTCGATCTATCTCAGCTAAGATATACTCACGTTCGATCTCATCCTCAGTGCTAAGATATACTCTCACGTTCGATCTCATCCTCAATAGCTAAGATATACTCAGGTTCGATCTCATCCTCAATAGCTAAGAGCTCAGGTTCGATCTCATCCTCAATAGCTAAGATATACTCACGTTCGATCTCATCCTCAATAGCTAAGATATACTCACGTTCGATCTCATCCTCAATAGCTAAGATATACTCACGTTCGATCTCATCCTCAATAGCTAAGATATACTCAGGTTCGATCTCATCCTCAATAGCTAAGATATACTCACGTTCGATCTCATCCTCAATAGCTAAGATATACTCGCGTTCGATCTCATCCTCAATAGGTAAGATATACTCACGTTCGATCTCATCCTCAGTGGCTAAGATATACTCACGTTCGATCTCGTCTTAATAGCTAAGATACACTAACAATTGATCTCATTCTCTATAGCTAAGATATACTCACGTTCGATCTCATCCTCAATAACTAAGATATACTCACGTTCGATCTCATCCTCAATAGCTAAGATATACTCACGTTCGATCTCATCCTCAATAGCTAAGATATACTCACGTTCGATCTCGTCCTCAATAGCTAAGATATACTCATGTTTGATCTCATCCTCAATAGCTAAGATATACTCACGTTCGATCTCATCCTCAATAGCTAAGATATACTCACGTTCGATCTCATCCTCAATAACTAAGATATACTCACGTTCGATCTCGTCCTCAATAGCTAAGATATACTCACGTTCGATCTCATCCTCAATAGCTAAGATATACTCACATTCGATCTCGTCCTCAATAGCTAAGATATACTCACGTTCGATCTCATCCTCAATAGCTAAGATATACTCACGTTTGATCTCATCCTCAATAGCTAAGATATACTCACGTTCGATCTCGTCCTCAATAGCTAAGATATACTCACGATTGATCTCATCCCCATAGCTAAGATATACTCACGTTCGATCTCATCCTCAATAGCTAAGATATACTCACGTTCGATCTCATCCTCAATAGCTAAGATTACTCACGTTCGATCTCGTCCTCAATAGCTAAGATATACTCACGTTCGATCTCGACTTATGAGTTGAAGAAGATGAATAACATAAAAGAATGTCTCAGATGATTTCACATGGCCGCCATTTTGAATTCAAGCATACTATTTTCACGCATTTTCGTGATGGTTTGACTATGGATCTGGGTGCACCATTATATTCTAAAGTTATTAATCATATTATATTGATTACAAAAACTATAATAGTAGATTCTTATATAGAAGGCCTGTTCTAGAGAGTGTTTTACAACTAATTAAATATCATGTTAAAAGAGAACGAAGAATCGCTATTCGAAATGCATAGTTACATAAATATGAGAGGAAATGGATACGATGCAAGTTTTCTTCACGAGAGTAGAAACATACAAATAATATAATATTTAGAGATGTTATTTTTAATAGTGTTATTTCTCATATTTGTATTCTTTTTGTTTTTTTCTGTTTGTTTGTTTGTATTAATTTGATGTATCTTTTTGTATTTCCTTGGTTGGTGTTATTTTTTATATATACATAAGCAAATAACCAGTTGTGTTGGAATATGTAAATGAAAATATATTTTACACTGCACTGTAAACTGAAAAACGCATTTTTGCGCTGTGTGAGGAACGCTCTGTTCCCAAAATTTTGTAACACTTTACGTGTTCATTCAGTAAAACCTATAGCACGTTACCCAAATAAAAAGTTTAGTCAACAACACATAATGTGCTGGTCCAAAACGCGTTAGATAAAGCTGACTAAACATATTTGGCCAACGCGTTATGTGTTGCTGATATGAGTGAAGACGTAAATCCGGGACAATCAGGCCTACACGTTACTTAGCCAACGCAAAACGCGTTTTCCGGTTTACAGTGTTGGCTTTCTGAAGACGATTGTCTCAAAACTATAGGCTATGCTGTGGGGCACTTCATTCGTCAAATCTGAACATTAACCTAAAGCATTGAATAAGATGAACATAAATATAGATGACCCCACATGGCCGCCATCATTGAATTTCACCAATTGTATTTGGGCTGAAAAATATGCAAGTAGACTCTAAATATGCCTGCTATACTAATCTATAGTATTAAGCAGGTTTGGTTTTGAAAAAGTGGACCTTGAACGAAAATGCCTTGAATGTGACGTACAAGAAAAAGTATCATATGACCTACGGGGCAGCCATATTACAGTAATTGACTCAGCAACTTCTTGCGCAGACATTTTTGCGAATAGATGCAAATATAATGGAGATATAATAGACCTATATATTATATCTTAGTTTTAGCTGTTAATATTTCTTTGTTACGGAGATGGGGCTCGCAAATGTCTATACCACTAACACTAGGGATGTGCAACCTTCTTGTCGGCCATCTTGGATTTTCATCTGTACGAATTGAGAGGAAAATGGGAAAATATATTATTACACTGTAGGCCTAACTCTGCTGCGTAAGAATAATATCAATCTTGCCCATTTTTGTTATCTATTTTATGTTCACAGAAACAGTCTCAGTTAAACTATTAGATGAGACAAGTCGTCAAGACAAACGACACAGACGTCACGTGGACGAGTACTTCGCGGATTCTCTGAGGTTTGCCTTGGACGTGGAAGGAACTCCAACTACTTTGATATTAAGTCACAACAGAAATGTTGACGTCACAAATCCCGTTTACCTCATGCGTGATGGACATATACAACCTGAAATTATACCTCACTCACAGGTAAGAAACTTTCACAACATTTTATCCTCCGTAAACCATACAGTAGCCATATATGACATCACATAATACGATCGCGATACAGTGTAGCCGAGTTGCAGTAATTTGGCATGGCTGTTATAATGGTGGTGGTAAAATCAGATACAATATCTCGGAATATTTGATCTGATTTCAGCCCTATATAAATCCTATGCGAATTTGAAACTACATTTGTTAGCCACTCAGGTGGATGGCTTGTTGAAATCACGCCCACAGTAATTACACACGGTAGCACGTGGACTAACATATAAACTTCGTGCGAAATGTTCGCCGATATTCTACAAGATTCCATAATAAGGCAGCCACGGCCATTTCTTCCTTTACTCTCTGACAAAGATTGAAATTTACTTCATGGAGATTAACATCTTCGTACGGCACAATCGTTTGATATTTTCTACCCCTAACAAAGCCAGAATTTTCGGCGGGAGTAAACTCTTTGATCTTTACGGTTTTTCACGCACACTGTCTGAAAATGATGCCATATTTGGATACTGTCTCAGGATAATGTTTATATATTAGGCTACGTGCTACCGTGTGTAATTACTGTGGGCTTGATTTTGAAATAGTTTCAACAAGCTATCCACCTGATTGGCTAACAATAGTAGTTCAAATCCGCGGGATTTATATCGGGCTGAATTCAGATATAATATTCCGTGAGTTTACTGACCTTGAGTCTGACCTCCTTCCTATCTCTAGGCCGTTCGGAGACCTTCTGACGTGAATATAACTCTTTTTCAGCTACATAATATATGTGACGTATCAACGGAACATATCTGTCATGATATTATAGGGCAGACGTCTTCTTATGTAAACAACTCAGCGGGATATATGACATAGTCACGGTAAACTGACAAATTTAAAAATACACAAAGTTAGAATTGCCTTGGGTAATATATGACCAACCCATAACAATTAAGAAAGACGATAAGTAATTATCCCTAATCGAAATTTGCTTTGTATTTAATATCCAAAAATTGCCAAAACTAAGTTGCGAAGGTAGGGGCTATTCGATTTCGATAACAGACGAGGATGATATAAAAAACATCACGTGGGAACATTTCACGCTGTGGATTGGTTGCTAACTTCACCCGATTGGAGTTGAAAATTGAATTCATGTGCTCGGCACTCTCCGTCTTTGCATTTACGACATTCGGAGATTTCCGGGACTTCTGTAGAATTTCATGTATAGGAGCATTTCATGCAATCGCAGATTGGATTTCTAACGTGAACAACTCTTTTATTGAACATTGAACTTCACGTGGTGTTATTTCAAACCACAAAATAGCATCCGAATCATGGTTCCACGTTTTCTTATTCTTTAACATTATAATCTCGAATACGCAACAAAAAAATTGTGATGGTACGTCACCATCAATTGGTGATAAAAAATGGTGACGAGGTCAGTTCATCACCATTGGGGCCTTACCATCACCAATAAACGGTGAGGGGCAATGAGTATATATATTTCAGGTTCTCGCCATTTATTGGTGAGGGCCAGCCCCTGTCACCATTAAATGGTATCACTATTTATTGGTATTGATGGAATATGGTGATGGTTCTAAATGATCGTCATTTATTGGTGGCGACGGGGTCAGTTCATCACCATTAGGGCCTTACCATCACCAATAAACGGTGAGTGGCAATGAGTGTATAGATTTCAGGTTCTCGCCATTTATTGGTGAGGGCCAGCCCCTGTCACCATTAAATGGCATCACTATTTATTGGTATTGATGGAATATGGTGATGGTTCTAAATGATCACCATTTCTTGGTGAGGCTGACGTCATCTTTTTGCTGATGTGTATCATCATTGTTTTAACTGTGTACAGTTAGTGTTAAACTTTTTACTTTTTTGAAATGAAAAGCTGCTGACCAAAGAAGCGGTAAAATTTAATAAAATTCATCAAAACTAACCTACATTTGATTGTTTACATCGACAAATTAACTTCGTTCTTTTGTTTGAATATTTAAAATTTAATTTGAGGATCAAAGTACGCCGTATTAGACGGAATGATAAATTGGATATTGATATTTATCTATTATTTGCCCGTTCACATTTATTTCAGAATATAGCGTTTTACCAGGACATCGAGAATAATGCCGCCATT
>JAVTVY010003941.1:0-40934 GCA_036873755.1 Hanleya hanleyi | reverse complement strand
CCCTACTACTGACGTTAAATCCTATTCACTCACTCACTTAAGGTGGATGTAAATCTTTAATTACATATACACACGTCTTTCAGAGGGTTCATTTTTTATTTAATTGACACGTGAATATTACCTTCAAGTGACATCATACAAATAGGACACAAAAACCACATTTGACAACAATACGCTATATGCTGAACTGTATATGATAATGTTTAGAAAGATTGAATGGTTTGATAAGAAAATTACGACCACTGAAGTACATAAAACATCTCCTCTGTAAAGAAATAAAAAAAAATTCAAGTTGATATTTGGATACAGCCCCTAAATGATGTCATACATTGAGATAAAAAACCAAATTCTGATTGTGTATAACTCTGGCATATTTACCAAATACAATAGTAGTATATAAAAGACCGATTCCTTCCCATTTTTGAGATACCCGACTGTGGCGTTTTTCGGGAACCCACCAAATGAGGTAGAATTTACTTTTATGACATGCAGGAGTGTGAACATGATAGGACATGTACTGAATGTGACGTCATGTATGACGTCACTTCCGGTCTGCGTGAATCGGGCGTGTGTATTCCTCCGCGGTGATGTGGTCTGGCGGTGATGCGGTCACGGAAGAAAGTTTCCGCGGAGAAAAAGTAGTCCCTAGACTTGAAATACGCTGCATGGTCCGATTTGGTCGAGTGAGGTATCAAAGTGAAGCATTCGTGAAGGGGCATCTGATGGGCTGGCTGTGGGGTTGGCATATCGGCATTCTGCGCATGCGCGGTGGCCCAAGGGTATGAAAATAGACGTTTTGGAGCTAGGGGAGCCACTAATGGTCCAATGGGGTCGAGTGAGGTATCAAAGTGAAGCATTCGTGAAGGGGCATCTGATGGGCTGGGTGTGGGTTGAAATATCGGCATTCTGCGCATACGCGGTGGCCAAAGGTATGGAAAATAGACGTTTTGGAGCTAGGGGAGCCACTAATGGTCCAATGGGGTCGAGTGAGGTATCAAAGTGAAGCATTCGTGAAGGGGCATCTGATGGGCTGGGTGCGGGGTTGAAATATCGGCATTCTGCGCATGCGCGGTGGCCAAAGGGTATGGAAATAGACGTGTTGGGATCTAGGGGAGCCCCTAATGGGCCGATGGAGTTGTATGAGGTGTCCATGTGAAGCCTATGTGAAGGGGCATCCTGTCATCGGTGGATGCATGTAAAATTTATACGATCCCAGAAAGTAGGTTCTGCTTCACTTTCCACGGACGTATGCTGACTATCTGAGGTCAAGCTCTCCGTATCACTAGATAGACTCTCAGCAATCTCTGTTTCCGTATCAGTCGATACACTCTCAGCAGTCTCTGTATCAGCATCCCCCTCAACGGACTCCTCGGTGTCTTCAATCCCGTGTATAGTTTTCTGGTGTCGCATCATATCGTAATGTCCGGTGAACGTGCGTTCGCACTCAGAGCAAGTATAAACCATGTTGACGGTTGAACGTCGACTGTGCGTGTTTTTTGGAAATACGCTCGCTTTTATAGACAGTAACGCCCGTCAACGCTTAGCTTAACGCTTCAACGCCCTGGTGAATTAGCTCAGAAGCTCTGATTTCCATGGAATTGACACCAATTCATCGAAATGCAGCGACGCCCGTCAACGCCCGTCGTCACGCCTTAACGCCCGTCTCAACGCCTTAACACACTTTCTTGACGCTTTAGCGTCGTTTAATGATGCGTTCAAACAAATGTTGCTTTTGTGCTATTGCTCTGACATACGCCGCTTTCCAGTTCGTGCCCGAGATTTTCAACATCGGCGCTGTTCTTTCGATTTCCATATGGACTGGGGCCTTGTCCAACAATTTCATATGGGTCACGAGGATGTGTGCTTGCCAAAACCACCCCCAACGCCACCATCAACGCCACCAACGCCACCACCACCTCTTGGAGCTCAAAGCCTGTGGAGCTCAGAGCTGACCCCGGCGCGCAAAGGTTTCCACCACGGTGACCCCCGGCGCGCAAAGGTTTCCACCGCGGTGGAAACCTTTACACCGCGCGCGCCGGGGGTTAGCTCTGAGCTCCACAGGCTTTGAGCTCCAAGAGCTCCGATCCAAGAAACACACTCGCAAGCACACACATACACACACACACAGAGGCATACATACACACACACATACACACGCTGCGCATGCCTGCGATGACTTCATTTCCGAGCTCTGAGCTCCGCAAGCTTTGACCTCCGAGAGCTCCGATCCAAGAGCTCTGCCACACGGGGGCTACCACCACCACCACCGGGCGTTGACGCCCGTCAACGCCCGGTGGTGGCGTTGGTGGTGGCGTTGGTGGCGTTGGTGGCGGCGTTGGTGGTGGCGTTGGTGGTGGCGGTGCCAAGCACACATCCTCGTGACCCATATGAAATTGTTGGACAAGGACCCAGTCCATGCGGAAATCGAAAGAACAGCGCCGATGTTGAAAACCTCGGGCACGAATTGGAAAGCGGCGTATGTCAGAGCAATAGCACAAAAGCAACATTTGTTTGAACGCATCATTAAACGACGTTAAGGCGTCAAGAAAGTGTGTTAAGGCGTTGAGACGGGCGTTAAGGCGTAACGACGAGCGTTGACGGGCGTCGCTGCATTTCGATGAATTGGTGGTCAATTCCATGGAAATCAGAGCTTCTGAGCTAATTCACCAGGGCGTTGAAGCGTTAAGCTAAGCGTTGACGGGCGTTACTGCCTATAAAAGCGAGCGTATTTCCAAAAACACGCACAGTCGACGTTCAACCGTCAACATGGTTTATACTTGCTCTGAGTGCGAACGCACGTTCATCAGACATTACGATATGATGCGACACCAGAAAACTATACATGGGATTGAAGACACCGAGGAGTCCGTTGAGGGGGATGCTGATACAGAGACTGCTGAGAGTGTATCGACTGATACCGAAACAGAGATTGCTGAGAGTCTATCTAGTGATACGGAGAGCTTGATCTCAGATAGTCAGCATACGTCCGTGGAAAGTGAGGCAGAACCTACCTTCTGGGATCGTATTGTGACAGCAGCTATCAATACTTACGCTGCAGCGATCGAGGACGCCGGAGAGGATAATTTACAACAGACGTACACCGAAATGCGCCCCCGCATCAGGAAAACAGCCATGGCGATCTATGAACAGTATACCTTACTACCGCTTGAAATGAAAGGCGACCCCACGCACAGGTCCATCATGAAGACCAAGCGTCACTAGGAAGAGGCTATGGGGCTACCACTCACCGAGGCCCTGGAAAATGCGATCAGAATGCCCAAACAACTGTTTCAGGACATGCTGCCCGAAGAATATCCAGGCCTGTCCGACGATGATTAGAATAAACGGTTCAGAGCGAACATGGCCGAAGATGGAACTTGCTGAAATGGCGACTTCTGATTGGGCAAGAATACATCTAACGGACAGGAACGAATATGATAGATGCAAATGGTGGTCTCTGATGGGGCAAGAGTCTTTTTGAGTTGTAAACATACCCAACGCGGCTCCCCCAGCGTGGGTATGATGCAACATTAGGGAAAATAAACTATATGAAAAAACTTGTTGTTTTTGTTGTTCTCTCATGTGTCATCCTTGTTGTTGTTGTTGTTCTCTCTCCGGTCTATATCATGGCGTCAAGGCGTTATTTTTTGCGTTAAGGCATAACTACAAGCGTTGACGGGCGTCACTGCATTTCGAAGAATTAGTGACAATTCCATGGAATATCTAGAAAATCAGAACTTCTGAGCTATTTCTCCAGGGAGTTGAAGCGTTAAGCTTGGCGTTGACGAGCGTTGCTACAATATGACACCTCATACGACGCATTCGGACCAAGGATGGTCCCTCTCTACACCAAATACCTTCCTTTCACTGCCCCAAAATGTCCACTTTGGCTATTACTCGTACTGATGACGTCACCAATGACGTCACAGATGACGTGAACATCCCTCAAATTGGGGTCTACACCCCAAGAGCTACAAAATGACACCTCACACGACGCATTCGGACCAAGGATGGTCCCTCTCTACACCAAATACCTTCCTTCACTGCCCCAAAATGTCCACTTTACTTACTACAACCAACTGCGCATGCGCAGATTGACGCGGCTTGCATTTAAAACCACGCCATTCTGACTCTACCCCACACAAGTTTCACTTTGACACCTTCCACGACCCATTCGGACCCATAGTGGTGCATCTCTAACCCAAACACACACCCACATACCCCCAAAAATGCCTGCTTTCTATACTACGGCCAGGCTGCGCATGCGCAGAGTATTGACAAAGTACGAACCATTAGTGTAGTCAAGTGCTCCTGCATGGGAGCTTCAAAATAAGACCTGATACGACACCATTGGACCACCAGGGACTCACCTAGACTCCAACATGTCCACCCCGTATGGATTTATACATACATTGGGCTTATACCCCAGTATGGGACTATATGGGTCTATATGGGTCTCGGTGACTTTTTCCAAAAATTTCACCGGTTCGCTCCCGGACACTTCCTATCGTGTTTTAAATGACGAGAATAAGAAAACAAATCCAAACAACCATACCGCAAATGTATAGAAGTAGGTTTCCCAGTAGGACAAACATTGGTCCTATACCCCAGTATGGGACTATATGGGTCTATATGGGTCTCGGTGACTTTTTTCAAAAATTTCACCGTTTCGCTCCGGGACACTTCCTATCGTGTTCTAAATGACGAGGATGGTCCTATACCCCCATACCCCATATAGGCATTTTCCCGTAAGTTAGGATAAAGTCCGTGTTCCGTATTTTTTCAGGAAAAAATTTACATACACCCACCCTGGAACTAGGGGGAGATAACTATATTGATAGGCAAGCCCAGTTAAGCCCGGCGACCTATATACCCCCATACCCCATTTTCCCGGATTTTTCGATAAAGTCCGTGTTCCGTATTTTTTTTTTCAGGAAAATTTTTACATGCACCCACCCATGACTGGATGCCCCTTCACATAGGCTTCACATTGATACCGCATACAACTCCATTGGACCATTAGTGTCTCCCCTAGCTCCAAAACGTCTAGCGGGACCCATACAGGGTCCAGTTTTCGACACTAGGTAACCACATCCCGACGAAATGGGCAGTTTTCGACACCGGATGTGCCGCCATCTTGAACACACGTGCCGCCATCTTGGATATGTCCCATAATGCACCGGGTCAAAATACTCGCTTCTGATTGGCTGAGAGCTCTGTGACGGATTTGAAATACTCGCTTCTGATTGGACGAGAGCTCCGCATTGCGTGCGTAATAAGTACTATTCTGATGGGTTAGTCCAAGGCAACAACAACAAACAGGTCAGCGGGCCGGGGTAAACCCCCCAGTCAGGGTGTACATTCCGTGGGACTACTTTCTGCCCGCGGAGGCAGACCGCATCACCATCAGACCGCATCACCGCGGAGGAATACACACGCCCGATTCACGCAGACCGGAACTGACGTCATACATGACGTCACACTTCAGTACATGTCCTATCATGTTCACACTCCTGCATGTCATAAAAGTAAATTCTACCTCATTTGGAGGGTTCCCGAAAAACGCCACAGTCGGGTACCTCAAAAATGGGAAGGAATCGGTCTTTTATATACTACTTACAATACAATAAATATGAGACACTTAGGGTTATTAATAAAGAAGATATGTCAATTTATTCACACATTTTCAATTGGGTGATTTTATTTGTTCAAATGACATTTGATATTTACCCCCCCCCACCATTGTACCATAGGATTCGAATACAACTAGACCTTAGGTATTAAAAAACTGCTCTACGTAGCACTGAACAATAAATAATGATTTTTAGATAGATGAGATCAGTGTAAAGAGATATATAACAATTCAAATACATATACCTCTTTTTTCAGTTGACATTTGGGTATGGGCCCACGTCACGCCACGCGATTGGGTTACATAAACATATCATGATATTGTATAATTCTGCCATTATTGATGAGTAATCTGTACTATAGCTAAGACCGATTGGGCTATAAATAATAGTGACTGAGTTGTTTAAAACGGGTATGAATACGTTTGATTTAACTTCAGTTTTAAACCCTAGGCAAAACCGTGTGCGAGTGTCAAAGCTCTGACAGAATTTATTGTCAAATCAAATAGATTTTAGGTTGCATAGCCTAAATAATGTTGAAATACTCACACTTACGTGTATGTTAAGTTTTAAATATCTCTATTCCTCGTGGACAGATAGTGGCAGAGTTGGATACCAGAGTTAGATTATCAGACCAGCTCATAGCAATTCTTATGGCTTTACGCTGGTAGGCGAGTCCAAGCCATCAAGAGTTGTTATTTTGACAGACTCTTTGAGTGCATTACAGGCATTTCTCCTAATTATAATTATAATTATTCAAAATGTTCCAGTATTTTATATGAAATACTTTTTACAGTATCATCCTTACGCCACCAGAGTAGAGATATCATACCAAAGTTCAATTTTTATTACACACATATGGTTATGTCTGCGTTATTAATGCGCACAGATCATTGGCCCTTTTAATTTCCTTTTATTGTATTTTATTTATTTATTTATCTATTTATTTATTTATTTTCGGGGTCGTTGAGAGATTTACATTATAGCTGTTGTCATATTGAAAATGCTTGAGTTTTCCATGCATGGCTGTTCTTAACTTAAGTTATACAATATCTTTAACTCTTGCATGGATATCTAAGTTTTGCATGTCCAATTTTCAGCATGACTTGTTAACTTCTTGGTGTTTTCTTGAAATGGTAGCTTTCCGCACTCCTCTCCGTTTCTATACCGTCCTATTTAACAAATAACCCTCCATAACCTATTCCATGTATTACATCTATAACACGATGTTTGCATGATTAACTTATTTTCCCTTAGATTTATTTATTTAGTCCATTTGTTTTTGTAAAGAGCAAACTCAAAGTTAAGTTCTGGCGTACATAGACCTAATATTATTAGGTTTGAACACGCCATCCAAATTCAAATTAGTAGTAGTAGTAGTTTAAATCACCTACCCCCTTTTTCGGTGGAACAAAACGAATATCTGTAGGGTGTCATTTCGGCAGCAATAAATAAATCTGCACCACTTTGGAACTCTACATTCACTCTGGTTGATACCCGGAAATTATCTTACCGGTGGGATGAACAAATTTCTAAAATAAGGCCTTTTTTCAACTTCCCAGACTAATTTAGGTCATCATCTTTCAAGGGTGATGAGGCAAGATCATACTTAAAAGGTGATGGTCGTCGTCATTTAAAGATGATGGCTATAACTCATCATATTTAAAAGGTGATAGCCAGCCCTGATAACCGATGAAGGGTGACGAGCCATCACCTTTTTCCTGGCTGTGTAGAGTGGAGTAATTTTACCTTGGGAGCCGGAAAATATACGCCCAACGCCAGGATGAATGGCGATATGTATGGGATAGACGCCTGTGATAATACGTCAATGGAAATCAGCTGCGTGACATTGGATCCGATGTACACGCAGGACCCGTGTAACCTTGCATAGTTCAATTTTCTTTTTTCGCTTTTGGTTTCTCAAAATCAAGAATTTATTTTGCGCGAAGTAAAGCGAAAAACGAAAATTGACGGTCAAATTTCAATTTTTTGATTTTGAGAGAAAATTGAACTGTGCAAGGTTACACGGACCATGTAGCTATATGAATAAATCTGGGTTAAATTTTCTTGTATTTAACTGACCCAACAATTTAGCAAGCATGAGTTGTAAGAATTGGACTATTATAAAGGTGAACGAATTGTTGACGTGTGGTGAGTTGAATAATATTGGTATCATGTATGATAAAGAAATTGTTCTTCGTACCATTCATGAGGAAATGTCTGGAAATTATGCCACTAAATGTTTGAAATTGGTAGATTTCGAAAAATGTTAAATTAAGATCATACTAAAAATTTAAACGTAACAACCATTTTTCCAAAGTCGCTTTGGACAGGTTCAGGATGGGCGTAGCTCCAATAAATTTAGAAACCGAACGCTGTAACCTTCATATAGTAGATAAAATGTGTCCGACTTGTAACAATGGGTGTGTGGAGGATAAATTTCTTGCTATGTAAGATTGTCCAGCCTCGGATGATTTAAGATACGAATTAATGTTCGAATTACAATTTTATGCATATTCAGCGAACGGTCTCTTATCTTTGATCCTTAGTGACGCTAGTATAGTTAGACCGAGTGCCAAATAACAAAATATAGTTAAAAGACGCAAACACATTTTATATCAAATATTTTAAGACAAATTAGTAACAGTACTGTTGTGTGTGTGTTTTTTTTATTTTTTATTATTACTCTATTAATAATTGTCCTTTATGGAAAGTTTTAGGTTTCGTGCGAGTCTCAAATAAGACTCAATCAACTGGGGAATATTCAAGGTAAGGTTGACCTCTAGCAAAGGCCAACCGGGAGTGACGTCATAACCGGAAGTGTCTTTTGAAGTCACGCGACCGGACGTTACGTGATCGGAATCTGCAAGAATGCATTTGTTATCAGTTTACCCAATAATTCTGCAGTGACAACTCTTCCTGCCCACCATTCGGAACTGCTTGTCGGATTGCACAAAAGCCTTGAGATCCACGCAATATGTGTGAGGAGGCATAATACAGGGGGAGGGTGACTCCGAAAATATTAACGAAAAGCATTTTATAGATCAATATTTTGATATATATTTATTCATGTCGTCGTCAGGAAAGATAGTTTACAACAGGTTTCATGGGTAAGTTTTACATAACATCTCAAAGATAATCAACCAGTCAGACATATTATACAACGAATAATGTTATAACTAATGAAATCAACCAACAATGGAATTAACCAAAAACGCGCTCATATGAACTAACCGATGAAAGGAATTGAGGAAGTGTTCACCGGAAAAATACGTGTTCTTTTGGTGTTTTGATACCACAGTTCAATCGGGATTTTCCCGACTTATAGCTAAGTCTTCTTCGAGAAGAAGAGTGTTCCAGTCGTTGGTTTTGTCAATAATCTTACTGTTTACCAATAAAAATTTTGCTAATTGTTTAACTGGACTCGGCTGTTTTCTAGAAACAAGAAATCCTTTCCAGTGAACGATCTTTCAATTCCTTTCATTGGTCATCGCATTCTCCTCCTGTGTATAGTACAAGATATTCAATGTAACCCGTATTTAAAACCAATTTATGAACATCAGAATTGAATAAAATAAAAAGAAAACAAATTAAATTCAACCTTAATTAGAAACAATCGCATTAATTTTCGAACTTATACATGTATTTCTATTATACCGAATAAACCACACACGATATAAACAGACTTGTCACAAGAGTCATATCTATTAGTCTCTGATTTATGCTCTTCACTGAGCCTCTTCGTTGGAATATTGATCTTAGCAATTGGCCAAGAAAGCTCTTCGTAACACTAGGCTTTTTGGTTCTTGACTAAAATGCACTTTCGATGTGACACTGTTGAGCCTAGGTGTAGCTGCTCTACAAAATATGTCTGTAACCATGGCAACGAGACTGACGTAGGAACGAGCATTATGTGACGACGATACCAGAAGGAAAAATATTGAGACAATTCAAAAGCAGCACTTTATAATAAAAAAACTAACTATGAAGAATCCAGTTGATGTCGATGTAGTTAGACTAGTTGTCTCTCTTATGTCCCCAATACGATAGATCAACCACGCCACTGGGGCATAATACCTCAGCGACCAGTCAGGTTTTTGGGGGCAGAGTGGGGATGCAAACAGTATACGCTGTATTTTTTGTTTCGATATAGCAGGATGCGTTCTGCCATTTTATCGGGCCATCGCGTCCAGCAGTCTCGCCCAGAAAATACGTTCATCTACGGGATCCTCCCTCCACAGAAGAAACGTAATGTGCTTCCACATGTTCAACAAAGATCTCGGCATCTTGCGAACTGGTATCTCTTCCAACAGAACTGCGATGATTACGTCATCCCTGCCCCTCTGTACCGCACGCATACTGGCCATCTGAATCTCAAATTCTCCCCAATCACAAGACAAATATTTCCTGGTTATTACAAGGATAATCTTTCTGCTCGAATTCACAGCGTCGACGATGTTTTGCTGGATGCTCTCCCCTACAGGGAAGTCTCTATGATGGAGGCACAATCGGTACCGTTGTTTCCCCTCCTCAAGGGCGGTCCTAAGGCGGAAGCATGCCCAGTTGTAGTCTTCGTGGTTGTATGCTACAAACGCGTCAACAGGATATTGGTCATCAGTGATCAGTTCGTACTCCGGGTTACGTCTGCACTTGGTGAGGAACCAGTATTTTATGCTCCATCGGAATCTGTAGCAAACTATACTGACAACTATTCCCACTCCAACAACACAGCCCAAGGATATGGTGAATGTCAACCAGAATTGACTCATACAACCCACGCTGAAGTCTCTAAACTCATTTTTGAGATGCAAGAGTGATACCTGTGTACCATTTTCAAAGTAGCAAGAAGACCTATTGATAATATGAGAAGTCTGACGACTTTCTAGTAGCCACTGTGTAAATTTCAATGTCTTACAGACGCAAGCGAATGGGTTTCCGTGGGTGGTAATAATACATTTGTCTGTGCCATGTCGAAAAATCGTCATCTGTTCAATCCATTTCCGCTCTTCCTCGTCGAATGTTGTGATTGAGTTGTAAGACAGATTAAGTGAACACAAAGAGGTTGAACTTCCAATCGCTGGCATCAAACTCAGAAGCCTGTTATTGCTTACGTCAAGCGTTTCAAGGGGCAGACCGGTAAAAATGTCTGGATGCAAGTAACTGATACCATTGCCCGCCAGGTCCAACATATTCAATTTAGGGGCAACTTTAAAAAATCTGCCCTTAGTGTCTCTTTCCAAAACCGAGTTTAGGTTAGCGTCGCGTGCAATCAAGATTCTCAGTTCGGGATAGGAGCCAAAAGTGGTTACTTGCATTTCAGTGATTTTCCAACCGGATATATTAAAGACTTCCAACCGGGGCCAGGTTTGATTTGTAAGCAAATGTGCAGTTATCCAGCTCCGTTTTCCTCCATATGCCAGGTCTAAAACCATCACCTTCGAAATTATGATAATGGGGAATTCGACGAATGGGTTATAGCTACAATTGAAGGAATCAATGTAATGGTTTGGCTCCCTATCATACATGGAACGATGTTTTTCTCCGGCCCATAACCTGAATTCGGAAATGCATTCAGTCCGACTGACATCGACTTGTCGGAAATTAGGGAATTCTAAAAGTTTAAGAAAAAGGTAGTCATATTCGACAGATACGACATTGTTCAACTTGAAATTAAAATTTAGAAGACAGCGATGGTATTTAAAGGTGTTTATAGTGAACACGTCATTGGTTGACATGATATTATTTTCGCTGAGGTCGATGGTTTGCACGCAGATGTTCACTAAATATTTCACGGTGACCAGCCTGAGACGAAAGTCATCAATGTTTGCATTGTCATTCGGCCCGTCGAGGTTCACGCCGCTCAACACGATGCTGGTCATGTTACGATGCCCCAAGCCGGCTAGACTCATTAATGCAGCTTTCAGACCGAGATCCGGACTTTCGCGAATAATAATATTTTTGATATCCAATAACTTGGAAAATGCCAAAGGATGAACATACCGGACTCTTTCAATACTGATTGTATGTATGCTGGAATTCTCAAATGAATCAAAGGTGAATTCAGAAATTTGATCGGATCTGCAATTGATGTGCAGCTTCTCAAGAAACGTCATTTTGGCGAATCCCGATCCGAATTCCAGGCCAGATCTGAACTCCGTTGATTTTCCGAGGGACAGTTCTCGTACATTTTTGAATGGCAGATAGAATTTCTCGCTTTCCGGGCACCAGATCGATGAGGGACGCTGATCCTCGAAATGCAACACTTTCAGAGACGGTACGGAATTCAGCAGAGAAGAAGGGTACGAGCTCGTGTTACATAAATCAATCTCGTTTCCTCGTAGGTCAAAGTAACACAAACTATCTAGGCCCAATAAAGCTTTCTCTTCTATAAGTCTTATGTAGTTATACGATAGGGCAAGATACTGGAGTGTGTTCATCTTGGAGAAGCACTGAGACGGTAGAACCGTCAAGTTGTTGTGGGAAAGATTGATCTTCACGGTGTCTTCGGGAATATCCTGCGGGACTTTCGCGAGCCCTTGTCTGCTCGCATCAAACCTTGTCCCATTTTCCATGGCGCAGTATTCAGTAGTCCATACCATTTGTGACTGCAGCGACAAGAAGAACACAGCCATCGTCAGCGACTCCATTCTGTGCCCTGTATGAAAAATGAATTATTTGTTATTAATTGACAGTTCATCCGATTGCAAACCATTCCAAGTTAACCTCAGATGGTCGAAGCTACCTCATTGGAGAAAGCCAACAATATGGAAGAAAGCATCGAAAGCTTACCCTTGTTTATTGAATATCTGGACCCAGTATCAATTGTATATATTACAGCAGAACACATACTTTTTCTTTGCCTTATACAAAACCCATGGATAGGGTCAATTATATTCTGTAGCAGTATATTCGAGGAGAAAATATGCTCCGGCGTAATTATAAGCAGCAGAGAGTCCGACGACAGGTGCGGACCGGACGGTACGACGGCACAGCAATGACATCATAAGTAGGTCATTTGAGGTAATATCCTGTTACATAATGTCCTGTAACGTAATTTCCTTTCACGTAGTTTTCTGTTACGCAATTTGCTGTTACATAATGCCCTGTTACATAATTTCCTATTATTTTATTTCCCATTACGAAATATTCTGTTGCATAAATTCCTCTTACCGAATTTCCTGATACGTACCTTCTCGCTAACTATTACCTGTTACATTATTTCCCCTTACGTAATATCCTGTTACGCAATCTGTATCCAAACGATTGTCGGAATCTTGAGACTATAGTTGCACTGAAAGTTGCCCCTTTTCATATCTTCTCTAAAATTCATCACAGTTCGTATATAGACATTGTATGGGAAGTTGGCTGTATTGGAAGTTGTCGGTTTTCCCAGCATCATAACATCTACTTACGACCACATCGACTATAATAAGTCTACGGGGCCTCATTTGTCTTTCTCTATGAGGAGAGTTCCATCCTTTTGCATTACTTTACATTGAACGTATAGTGACTCTACTGCGTCTGAGTCTGTATAAGCCATACCTTGAATAGAAATCAAAAGACTATCGGGCCGTCATCTGCGATTTGTAAAGTTGGTCTAACCTCTACGTGATACATTATTTTCACCGCCATTAGATTCGTGGGTATGGAACAGAGCGTGAACTCCACAGATAAAGTTTCCATAAATTCTGATGATTCATGATTATGAGATGAAGGGATGACTCTTCAAATGAAGTGTAATCGATAAAGACTGGGTGAGGAATGAAGCCGCTTCAACTCGTTCATTCTTCGAGGTGCCGGATTGTCGGAAAGTAGTACGACGACGAATAGACTCCAGTTATCGTTTTTCTAGCCAATCCTCCGAATTCGACACGTCGTAGTAGCGGTACTCTCGTATCTCCTGCATAGAATTTTCGTCATATGTTCGACTGTTTGGGGAGAAATATCTTACCCAGTCCGACGAACTATCCTCGATCTTATCGCAATGATTTATTCAAGTCAACTTTGAAGTGACTGGGATTTTTGTGCGGAAACAATTGGATTGAGTGTGTGCTGCGAACGACGGTGTAGGCGCCGCTTCTGGTAGGATACTGCTGTGATTCACGTGTTATTCCTTTAGTAGTTTAGCTTCTACGTCGTTTGCTATTTAGCTCTATTACGATATTGCTTGTGAGATCGATTCGAGCTTTTATGGCTAACCACTGATGATAGTTTATTAATACACCCTTCATCGTAGGTTTTCCGTATATCAAATAACGTAAATCAATTCGTGTACCCTTCCCTCGATATGAGCATGCCGAAACTTTCAAACTCCGATCGAAAAGTATCTGTTGCATAAACTTACACAACATTGTATTTGATATAGCCGTAATAGATTGAGTTGACTAGGTAATGTTCGCACATTCACATTTGGGTTGTTGTGCGTTTCAGACACAGAAGCTTTATAAAATAGATAATTTTAAAGCCCATTCTTTCTCATTCATCAAACGCTATATAGGCGATCTTCTTGCTGTGAATAATCGCTATATAAAGCACGCAGTGAACGATATATATCCACTTTCACTGGATATGAAGTAAACTATAGATAGCCCTAACGGAACATCTTATTTAGACCTATATTTCTATAAAAATGAAGAGCTGCCTACTTGTAACAGAGCAGATCTAATGCTGCTATTTTTATAGTGCTGTCCCACAGAAATAGCATGCCTTTATATGAAAGAATGAAATGTTAATGTATATTATGTTAAAATGCCATCTTCTCAATTAATTGAATATTTTTCTGTCTCCGCTGTCTTGTACATTTTTATAGTACGACATCAATAGAATTGCGTCCCTGTTTGAGTAAACTACCGGTTAGATGAGGTCAAAGTTTCACATCTCTAGATATCACCATTGTCGAGATATAGGCCTGCTACGGTTTGGTAACGTCATGAGGACATCGTCGATACGTGTCGATTATCCTCTTTGTTTTAAGGGATGCATTGGTGTAGGTCCCATACATGTACCTAGGACTCGTACCGTTCGGGAAATATCGGATATTTACGATTTTGATGACGTCACTTCCGGTTTGGTCGCTATTATTTCAAAACTGCCGGAACCCACTGACCAAGTCTGGTGACCCTAGGTAGACGGGGTCATTGTCAAATGAGTGCCTCAGTTGCACATTATTGAGAAAACAAAGAAGAGCTTGTCTGTTCACGGACCAAGAACTATCAGCTGATCAGATACTAGGATCTATAATTTCACTTTCCCCGATCTTTTTACCCAGGAGACTATTTTGAACAGGTGATAACTGACAAAATTTTACAGATACATACTAAATTTTCCCACTTTTCAAGCATAATGGCATTTTCTTTGAATAATGGGAAAAGATAGTACATAGACAAAAATTATGTCAGTTATCACCAGTTCAAAAAAGTATCCTTGGTTAAAAGATATGGGAAAGGAGAGTTATACAATCCCATTAGTTTGGTATCACGAACATTTGTTCCGAACACTTGTTTTCTGTTTTGGGGCATCGCACGCAGTAGACAAAAATAGCTCAAAACACTGTGTTTGTTCTAAAACAACAAAATATTCGCTATGTGCGTTGGGCTTCACCGCTCTTTTGAACTTTGCCTGGTATCACCAGAATGAACGAAATCGAGATCCAACACTTTCTAAGGCTTTGGAATATTGTATTGGGCTAATTTTGAGCCCATTTCCATAATTCTTGTGATTAACCATCATGTGTTAATAAAAAAATGGTGCTCATGTGAGGTCATCCATGCCGCGCTTTTTCAGTGTGTTCATATGATAGCCATTATTCTTAGCTCAGTGTGCTAACTTGGTAACACCAAGATCTCACATCAGAGCCTAACGCCGTACGCGTATTTTGAAGTATGATAGTTCAATTCAAAATGGCCATCTGAAATTTGTTATTGGTTATTGGCGTGAAATCACAGTTCCAGGCATTATCCTTGCTCTTATTGCAAATTTATTAAAACAGAGGGATCTCTGCAGAGCACAGCTAACAGCTAATGCTCATTTTCAATCTATTTACCTATTCCTAAGATCTCATGTGGCGGCCATATAGGGTCATCTAAATAAAATCATACTTTCTTATGTTGCTCGCATATAGTCCAACGGATTATTCTTAGCTCCCTGCATACTTCAGCATGCATACTAATTCGTGTCATATAAACTGGAGTTTTTAACGTGAATTTTCATGCACATCTTTGAGGGTATATTTGACGCCATATTGGATTTTGAGTTCACAAATATGATCGATTTTCAAGAATAACAATACAGCGTCATTTTTTGTCACATATCCAAGCAAATAAACACAGTAAGCTTAGTATTATAGTGAGCTGAATGCGACTATAGTATCTACCTGGTTACAAAAACCAACCAAAGAATTCGGCAAACAAATGGACTAAGATAGAACATAAGCTAGGAAATAATCGTCAACCCTTCTCCGGCATCTTGTAGGGTGTGTGTGTGTTTTTTGTTGGATTGTTATGGGGGGGGAGGAGAGGGGGCATTTTCTGGGTCAGACTGCGACGCCCAACACGTATCATCGGGCAAAGCGGCATAATGTGTCTATACATAGGCTTCGGTATAATCTGCTACATGTTCATATGGTCCTACAATATTGGCCAATGATAAAACTTGTCATTTTTTAAGCTTCAAATATTATTACAATTAACAAAAGTTGAGTGAAATTTCACTCAAGTAAGAGTGGAAATTGATCCCAGTCAAATTGAGTGAACTTGAGTGGTTTTAACTCAAGTTGAGTGAAAAGTAACTCAAGTTTGAGTGAACAGGTACATTTCACTCAAACTTGAGTTGAAAAGTTCACTCAAGTTTTTTTAGAGAGTAAGGTTATTAAGTAGACACATTCCATTATATATATTCCTATCTTAGACAACATATCGGATCCAAATGTTATATTTTCATTCAACTTGAGTTAAATGCACTCAACTTAAGAGTGAAAATTGATCTCAGTCAAGTTGAGTGAACTTGAGTGGTTTTAACTCAAGTTGAGTGAAAAGTAACTCAAGTTGAGTGAAAAGTGAATCAAGTTTGAGTGAACAGGTACATTTCACTCAAACTTGAGTTTAAAAGTTCACTCAAGTTTTGTTTAGAGAGTAAGGCTATTAAGTAGACACATTCCATTATATATATTCCTATCTTAGACAACATATCGGATCCAAATGTTATATGGTGATAGATTTCGGGTGAATCCCCTGAAAGTGAAATGCAGTCACATTTTTTTACGTTTAAAACAGCAACAGTGTAAAATAGACTTGAAAAATGTCTGTTATTTGTACTTATACTTTTTTCACCCTGCTCTGCACAACAAAACTATTGAGAAATCTTAGAATATTTACCCGAACTCCACGCCTGTTTTATCCTTTGCAATGGAAGTGTTCGCAGTATGTGCACATCTAGTCTTCTCCAGCGATGAAGAGAAAGGTCTGAATTCATGAACAGATAAACATATATCTGTGGACTCAATGAGCAATATGTCATGAATATAATTCATTTACTTTCATCATTCAAAGATAAATGTAATCCTATTAGTTTTTGTTCATGTAATTTGCATTTTATCGTGCTATTATAACAATAGCAAGATATCACGGATATTTGATACACGAGTTTCCATCCTATTTTCTCAAAACCACATCTTATTTTGTCTGCTGTACTTGTTTCGATTTCCTTCTATTTTGATATTTCCCGTTCCAATTCCTGTACGATATAACAATCTCTCTCCTGGAGTTGCTGTGAAACAACTATGACCGCAAATTTTAGATACAATTCCTAAGTCGTCCGTGTATACATTAGGCGCTTAAAATAAAGATTTTTTGTATACTAACCAGTTTCTACTAGATCAAACGTCTTCATTCTGAATTTCTATATCAATCTTTGATTATCAGAAGCTGATGTCAAATCAGTTTAGAAAGGAATCGCTGCAATGAATACTCTTTTAAAGACAATTCTGTGGGCTCCTAATTCCGTTCGACGCCGGTGATAGGTGAGATTTTATTATCAAAGAATTTGTGTCTTTAAACGCTATAGTGTCATTGTGAACATTCACCGTGTCGCGTGACTGAGATACTCATCATTTAACAGTGGAGCTGAGCGAAAATAATTCGACAATAGACTCTTAAAACGAAAGTGCTGTATTTAACATTAAAAAATGTCCGAAGAGTGAGAACATTTATATAAACTGTTATATTTATAACACTCTTAGAATATGTTGAAATAAGTGTTTATCCAACATTATAGTGCTGTATCAGGAGCAATACAACACTTTACAATGCTGAAATTTAACACATGTAAAGTGTTGCATTGCTCCTGATACAGCACTATAATGTTGGATATAACACTTTTATTCAACAATTCTGAGAGTGTTACAAATATAGCATGTTAGATAATATTATCAACACTTTTATTTTAAGAGTGTACCTGTATACGTTTGGAAACGCTTTTGAGACTGATTTATTGAGATTGGTATTGAGTTCTTCGTCGGATAGTGAATGTTTGAGCGTCGTATCGACCTCATATCATCACTTCCGGTCACGAAGGCTAGATTTTCTCAAAGTTGACACATGACTATCTTAAACGTCTGATGATCACGATAGAATAAAAGTAACCCCAATTCAACCGCACATAGAGTTTAACTGAGGCGAAGATGTTAGATCTTCATAATGTTCATATGAAGCCACAATGAAAGTGTGACTGAGATACAACACTCAAGATCTACTTTGGAACGAAATTGGAAAACAGAATAAAGATCACGGATACACATAAAACGATAAGATAAAACCTCCCCACTGTGCATGCTCCGTTTCACAAGCTCACTCCACTTATGCCTCTGATCCCAGTAGATGAAGTCGACTTTTACGATGTGGCTATGACGTTTTTATACGAATACATTTCCATTCTTGTCCCGCGAGACTCCCTGCTATACGAGAAGAGGCTCTAGGGGAAGTGGTAGCCCTCCCTCCAAATTCTGGAGAATGAGTATAGGCGCGTATGATTTAGGAGTTACCGCCTACGTGAAAAAAAGAGATCACAACAAAACAAATGAAGATTATCGTGTGATAATCTCTATATGTTTTGAGGTCTGGACTACTCAGCACACGGTTATAATGTGGAGCATGTCAGAATTCTGCGTATGAGCCTCCGGTCAGTCTCCATTGAATGTTTCCATTAAATGATGGTGCTAAGCTGCACAAATTAGTCTCTCCGTGATAGTACTGAACTACCCGACGTGTATGACATTTACTCTGTGATAACTGTGTGTAAAAACACGAGAAACTGGTGAAATATTTCTTTACAATAAACTGTGAAACTAAGCAATATGAGTTGTCTTCCTTGTTTAAACGTTCACCTGTCGTTTATTAATAAACGGCAATACAGCTCATAATTATTTTAATTTCTGGGTTAAAATGAATAGATATTTGGTAAAATTCCTCCATTATTGTTAGGTTAATCTAAATTACCTTCACTAAATTCCTTCAAATAATTAACTAAGCCGTTGTTAATTTTGTAAAATTCTACTGATTAGACCATGTTTTATGGTCATGAGTATATCAGGAGATCAAGTTGTATACATTGATAATGTAACTGCACCGTTCAAGTGTTTTAGATTTTGAATTGAATGTTGACTGCCAAAAAAGCCGAGAAAAGTTACTTGTAGCGATGATGTAAGAGGGAGCCTCGCTGCAAAAATATGACATACCCCTACACACACCGCGTTATTTTAATCCGACCGAATAACTCCTTCAGTTTTACACATGAGCGAGCTATTTTTATATGCCCATATATAAACGGCGGGAATAATCTCAATATCATTACAGACTAGAAAAGTAATCTGACCGCTTCACAACCATCGCTTTTCTATATATGATGTCACTTCCGGCGATGTGCTGCTCGGGCGGGCATCCTGTCCGAAAATCTGACTGGTGCCTGGGGTATTATTACGCCCCATTGGGTGATTGGATAGGCACATCATCATTTCTTGTCGGCATCATTGAACATTGTTGACTGCTTCTCTCTAGCAAGATATTACAAACCATCCCAGGAATCATTCTTGGCTCTGGAGAAGTTTTACAAAAGTAGTCAGAATATTTGCCTGTGGGGTACTCTTGTGAGTACGTCGGCATTTTTCTCCATCATATTTTCTTTTATTATTTTGCGTTTCCTGGTTATCTGTTTTTGTTGATATTTTCCTGTCGGACGCTTCATCCCCAAGGCTTGCTCCAAACATTAAGACCTGGTGCTCTGTGAATTACTGGGATGATTTTGAGCTTAGTTGCATACAGTAACCTTCCGAGCGGAGGAGTATTTGAAAATCGAAATGGCGGACATGATGGTGTTATTGAAAAGTTGCGTTGTCGTCACTTTTCTTGAAATCTTTTGCCTTCTTTATTCGCAGAAATCATTCTCTCAAAATCAGTTTGTTCCACGTCAGATCACCAAATCGCCCATACATATAACCTGGTAGATCTTTTGAGAGAATTTGAGAGAATAATCTCGATTCTGCTTTTGTGAACGGAAAGCAGATTCGTGGGAATATCGATGACGTATTTGTCCCTGTCTGGGCTGAGAGTGTTTAGTACCGTAATTAGTGTAGTACATTGAAAAGGGCATCCACGAATATGCTAAAAAAAACATTACTTAAAGCAAACAATATTATACCTTCATTAATCCCTCTATTTCAAGGGTGGGAATGATAGCGAAGTTCATGTTCTATTGTCATGTTCACAAGGGCATGTTCTATTGTCTATTGTTATCATGTCCGGGTATATTAGAAATACCGTAAGATGGACTCACTTCGCCACGCTTTACATATATTTCTTGTGCATGTGCGTTTCTTAACTCAAGTTCAGGTATTTGAAGCTCTTGAGGTATGCTGTGCACAAGATTAAAGTTTCTGAAAAGTTGCTCGTTTTATTTACTGAAAATGAGCCTCGTTATAGGCTTGACAAAATTTCCTGCAATTCGGAATATAGACGATACTTGGCATCAGACCGGAATTAATCACTTCCGGTTCGGAGACCTCGAACTACAGTGTTTAGAAATTTGAGAGCCGATCTTTGTGGATTTTATGAGCAGTGATTTTTTCAGCATTACTGATACATCTGATATTTCATATTGCAGATGAGGCTTCAAACTGTATTTCCTGGTGTTGATTTGGGCTACTTTGGGAAAGGTATGGTGGATGGAGACATGATCAATGAGGGGTGAGAAGGCTCCCTGTTTACAAATTGAATGACATTCGGTAACACCGGTTAGATGTCAATAGCGGAAATTTGAAATTTCCATGGTGAACTCCTGTCAAGACTTTCACAGTTAATGTTCCACAAGGGCAATATTGTCATGCCAAGTGGATGTATTAATCGATAGATTTCTGATTTTTTTGTGTGTGATTTTTTAC
This sequence comes from Hanleya hanleyi, assembly GCA_036873755.1. NCBI lineage: Eukaryota > Metazoa > Mollusca > Polyplacophora > Lepidopleurida > Hanleyidae > Hanleya > Hanleya hanleyi. The sequence goes on along the minus strand of JAVTVY010003941.1, from coordinate 19,877 downwards.
GCGAATACATAACAAGTGACAACATTATTAGTGGGCTGATGCCACTTCCCATCAGATTATAGCAACCTCGCCACAGCGCATGCTTCGTTTTGCAAGCTCACCCCACTTATGTCCCTGCCCCCAATGGAGGAAGTCGACCGTTTCGGCGTGGCTATGACGTATACGGCCACACCCACACCGCGTTGCTTGAATCCGACCAAATAACTTCTTTAATTCTGCAAATGAACGAACTACTTTTCATATGCTCACCTCATATAAAAGGCGAAAATAATCTCAAGATTATTCTTCTAAACGCTAGGTCAACAGAGATATAATGCAGAATCGAAAAGTAATCTGAACTATCCGTAAACATCACTTTACTATATATGATGTCACTTCCGGCGGTGTGCTACTATGCCCCAGTGAGATGCTTGATCAGAAGGAGAGGGATCTATTATCAACAATTGGACGGGAGGAGTGCAATAATGTAAATAGTTGTTTATATGATAATTAGCACCAAGTTTGAACAAATGTACAAAAAAATAATCTGGTTTTCTAGCAAGAGACAAGCGGTTAACAGTTTTTATTGATGACATCATGGTGATCTGTTCAACAAGAGAATTTCATGGTCTGCACACGAACAATCACAGTCAAGCTATCGATGTAGGTAAACAGTCCATCATTCGTTCTGTGAGAATATATATGAATAATGAGCTGAATTCTATACATTGAAACCGAATCATCATATTGATTCATGTTGATAAAAGTACGGAAATTAGTACTGAAAGTATTAATTTCCTATTCACTCTCCGGTAAACTGAATCCTTGTAATTTGTGGCTCCTTTCACATACACGTTGCATTGGCATACCATACCATTCCAATTCCGGTTTCGTATTGTGTGATTAGGAAAAAATGACGCTTAGTTCAAACTATTTGGTCATTAGATCGAGGGTCAACATTGAGAGTTGAAATTCATGCCGCATCAAACAAAACAAGGATAAAAAATGATTAACCATGAACAGAATATTTATCGTTATTTTTTATATTATCATTGCTGACTGCATGAAATAGCTTAAAATATTGCGCTTAGGCTAAACAATATTTGTTTCTGATGGCAGATCCTCAAAAATAGTGGTGCCGTGATGCAGCTTTTTTATTTTGTGCTTTTATTTTTTTTCTTTTGAAATGAAAATAATTTATTCACAGTATCTCACAATGTCAATACATTTGTACAGATGATAGCCCATATATAGTTAAGAATTATTGAATATCGCAGATAAATATGGACTATGTTCACACACATACAGATACAAATATAATACAAAGTTCACCAAAATCAAACTAACCAAATATATAACTCATAATAAGAGCAGTACTTTATAATTTTGCACTGTACATATAACGTTGTTCATGCACAATATCTTTCTGAACCCCGACTTCTCCAGCCTGACAAAATCAACGTGAATTCGTAATTTGATACAGGCTTCAACAGCACTGATAATACACTTGTTGTCCCCCGCCGCAACGCGGCCGGGGACTTTAAAATGGTTCTTGCTTCTTTGTGTCCGTGGATGTCCGTGTACGTCCGTGTATGTCTGTTCGAAGCGATAACTTCCTAACGCTTTGTTGGATTCTTCCGAAATTCGGAATACGCATTCCTTGCGACAAGACACCAGTCCGTATTACATTTCAGCAACATCTGCCTGAAGGTGGCGCCACTGATTCTCGCTTCTTTGTGTCCGTGGATGTTCGTGTACGTTCGTGCATGTTTATTCGAATCGATAACTTCCTAACGCTTTGTTGGATTCTTCCGAAATTCTGAATACACATTCCTTGCGACAAGACGCCAGTCAGTATTGCATTTCAGCAACATCTGCCTGAAGGTGGCGCCACTGGTTCTTGCTTCTTTGTGTCCGTGGACGTCCGTGCATATATGTTGGAAGCGATAACTTTGCAACGCTTTGTTGGATTCTTTCAAAATTCGGAATACGCATTCCTTGCGACAAGACGCCAGTCTGTATTGCATTTCAGCAACATCTGCCTGCAGCTGGCGCCACTGGTTCTTGCTTCTTTGTGTCCGTGGATGTCCGTGTATGTCTGTTGGAAGCGATAACTTTGCAGCACTTTGTTGGATTCTTCCGACATTCGGAATGCGCATTCCTTGCGACAAGACGCCAGTCTGTATTGCATTTCAGCAACATTTGCCTGAAGGTGGCGTCACTGGTTCTTGCTTCTTTGTGTCCGTGGACGTCCGTGTATGTCTGTTGGAAGCGATAACTTCCCAATGCTTTGTTGGATTCTTTCGAAATTCGGAATACGCATTCCTTGCGACAAGACGCCAGTCCGTTTGCATTTCAGCAAGATCTGCCTGAAGGTAGCGCCACTGGTTCTTGCCTCTTTGTGTCCGTGGATGTCCGTGTACGTCCGGCCGTGCATGTCTGCTCGAAGCGATAACTTCCTAATGCTTTGTTGGATTCTTCCGAAATTTGGCATACGCATTCCTTGCGACAAGATGCCAGTCCGAATTGTATTTCAGCAACATCTGCCTAAAGGTGGCGCCACTGGGTCAAAATGGATCTTGGTTCATTGTTTGATGTCAGTTTGAATTCTTTACAAGCGATAATTTTCAAATGCTTTGTCGCATTCTCACGAAATTCGGCATGTACGCATCCCTTGCGAGAAGACACTGGTTCAGCCGCTGCTATTGCACTTCAGCAACATCTGCCTGAAGGTGTCGCCACTGGATCTCGCTTCTTCATGTCCATTCCTGTTAGTGGATGTCTTTGCAAGCGATGTTCTTTGCAAGTGATAACTGCCAAATGTTTTGATGGCTTCTCCAGAAATTCAGCATACGCATTCCTTGCGACAAGACGCCAGTCGCCGGTTTCAGCGACATCTGCCTGAAGGTGGCGCTACTGAGTTTCTCTTCTTTTTGTTCGTTCCAGTCAAAATGGGCCTTCAATTTTGCTATGAAATTATTTTATTCCACATCATATGATTTACCCTAAAGCTTTTGCATGAACCATATTTTATTTCAGAAGTATAATATGAAATAACTGGCGGGAAAATTCCCGCAGTACTGAATCCTTGGTTTTTGAATTTCGTGTCATCTTAAACGAAGGACAACATTTCCTTCAATTTTGCTATCAAATAATTGCACGAACCATTTGTGTCCACCACATGTAACTTACTATATTAATTACAACTGGGTTCCTAAAGTTCGGTTGCTAACTATACTGTCCATATGATCAATTTCCTGAATTGAACTGAATTCAACCTTGCTGGTCTTCAGGCTGACAGATGATGGTATGCAGTTGTCAGTGCGATTGTTCATGTACAGGAAGCTTTCTATGACTTTCATGTCAGCACACCACCACTACCCTCAAGGAGAGCATGTCCCCACCCCCAGGGTGCCAAGCCGCACCCTCTATCTCCCAAACTATCCCTCGCCCGACCTTCATATATTGTGTTTGAGCATATATATCTCCAATATCTCCAATACATCTTGTGTGTAGTCTGCAATATTTATATAATTCTGTCACCCGTCAATGAATTGCAACCCCAAAAGGCTTCAATTTATCAGGCACAGACCCATGTTTTTACCCCTCGGCCAATTGTGGCCATGGGGTATTGTCATCGTCTTGTATGTCCGTCTGTCCGTATGTCCGTTCGTGAGCGAGATAGCCGGAAAACTGTTCCGCTGATGAATTCCAAATTTGGTATGCTTATTTACCTAGTCAAGGAGCAGAAGCCTATTGAATTGGGACTTGATTGGGTGGGAACCTTAGCGGCTATCTTTAATTTCATGCAAAATGGATAATGATTCATATCTCGGAAACCATTCAACTGTTCAATACGAAATGTGATATGCATCATCGATACATCAAGCAACTTTCAACGAATTACCAAACAGGCTTTTCTGATTAACTGGAAACCCTGGAGACCATCTTTAATGTATGCGAAATCGATAATGATACATATCTCGGTTACCATTCAATTGTTTTATATGAAAGTTGGTATACCTCATCGATACATCCAGATACTTTGGTGGCCATCCTTTTTTTATGCAAAATCATTAATGATCTCTATCTCTGATTCCGTTGGAGTGCTCAGTGTAAAATTTGGTATACATCATTGATGCATCAAGAGACTTACGATGAATGACAGACCTGGTTTCTCTGATTGGGCGGAAATCTTGGCGGCCATCTTTAATTTATTCAAAATCTTTAATGATGTTCATCTCTGATACCGTTTAGATGTTCTATACGAAACATGGTTTACAGCATGGATGTATGAAGAGATTTGCATTAATGAATAACCACATTAGTTCCTCTGAGTGGCGAGAAGGATGGGCAGCCATCCTTAATTTATGCAAAATCTTGAATGATCTCTATCTCTGACACTGTTCAAATGCTCCGTGTAAAATTTGGTATACATTATCGATGAATCAAGAGATTTGTAGAATGATTACCGGTTTCTCTGATTGGATGGAAACCTTAAGGGCCATTTCTAATTGCAAAATTTTGGATAATCTGTAACACTGCTTGGTGTTCCTGACATATTGGTTCAAATTGAATACATTGTGAATGGCTGGCGCCCAGACCCGAGGGGTTTTCAAATGCGCTGCTTCTAGTCCGTGGGCTGAGTAGGCCCACCTTGCACCCCCCCCACCACTCTCCGAAACTATGATTTTTTAGTACTTTGGAATGTGCCGAAGAAGAAAATATATGTTAACACGCGAGAAATTGGGATGAACTGGGAGTTCAGAGAAGTTAAATATTGCACCTAACGCCTTTATTTTGCGTTTACGGTAAGGGGGTGGGGTTGCTAAAATGTTCATAACTTTTTTATTTGTTGTCTAATTGATTGAAATGAGGTATCATTTTATTCAGCATAAACGGAGGAATCAGTCCAAAACAACAAACGTTCTAATATTTCAATATTATGACGTCAGTAGGGGGCCATCTCCAAATTTCACGAAAAAAAATGTAAAAATTGACTAACTACAAACAATACTGATAACTAGTCATATTTCTGCAACATTATCTGCGTAACCTGGTTTAATATGTTGTTTTTATTTGTATTTTGTGCTTCAATACAATGAAATATTTCCAATGTTTTAAACTAACAGTAACATGGATAACTAACTTAGCACTATGTTACTTATGCAATGAATAGTATGAAATTAATTCAAGTGTGGCTTCCAGGTATGCTGTTATTGTTTCGGTTGAACTTATTATTTCACTGCACACGAACGAATAAAATCATGTGGAACAAAGGATTGTAGTACGGTATACGGAGGATACGAAAATTTGGGAGGAAGGGATGGGATGGGTGAGGGGAGGGGTCGGCGGGGTTATTGAGGGGTCTGCGGGGTTACACGAAAAGGTTGATCGGCAAGGATTCTGGCTATGATAAAATATTATTAGGATTTCCGTGAAACCTATAAGCTGCATCCTGACATAATCAATCTGCAGCATTGTTTACAAGTGAAATATCTTCCATTGTGCAAACTCTACCCTTATCAGGATCAAGTGCAATTTCATTTACGTGAGCGTCCGCATTTTTACAACTCCCTTTTGTCAACGCGAGTAAAATACTGGTCTGCACGAAAATATTCAGACGTTGGCTCACAGTTTATTATTCGGAGGTAAAGGACAATTTTGAGCAAATGTTGTTAACAATCATGTGATATAAATGTATTTTAATGAAATAAAACTGGATTAATGATTATTCTGTTTGATATTTTGAGAGTTATTTCATTGAATTATGGTGTTATGGTGTCGCTTGAATATGAATGATATGAGATGGAAAAGAATAAACAACAGGTCTTTCAAACCAGGTAAGTATGTGAATTCTTTTTAAAGTTTTACTAATCATGGTTGATTATTTATTCTTCTTTAGTTCGTTACTAACATAATGCATGCTAACAGTGGCCTAAAATTTAATGAACTCGAAATATCATTCATATTCTTCCATTATCGGTTACAAAATGAAACCTCGGCATTTGTAAATGGCAATGGCTGGGGGAGTTTTAGCAGTTTAAATTCAACATTCTTCTCTATTCACAGACACATTCAACACGACATCTGTGAGTATAAAGTTGGTTTGAAGTTGCATTGGTTAAGCTTTGTACCATTTCCTTTGGTTTGTTTATTGATCTTTATGGTTGAATTTTTATGTTCTGTTGTTTTTCGTAGGCTAGTCATATTTGACTTTACCGAAATATGTTTTATAATGTTTTCGTTATATTCTCTTATCAAATCTTATATAAACATCCTGTTAATATGCTACATGTATTTTACATATACATTACATATGTAGTTTACCACATTAAAAACATGGGACACAGTTACTCATAAATGCATACTATCTCAAATTGCAGAAAACCTCTGCATTGTGATGTCTAAACGCAAAGCAAGTACAGAACGGCCAAGGGTCGATAGAGAAAGCAGGTGCATTATTCACATGAAAGATTCCAATCTTCAAGGGTTTGTTCACTTCTCTGATCAAAATGAACCAGCTGTAAGATTCAAAACTATATGTGATGTGAGAGGCAAGAGACTCGCGCAACCTGTTAATTCAGTTCATAGAATGCAGAATATCTGCGAACAGATTCCCGATAAATATAATGATACGCTTGGCTACCACAGAGACTGTTATCAGCGATTTACCATGAACCTGAATCGTCTGAAGCCTGTTGCTTCAACAACATCGCAAAGTGAAGAAGAACCGGAACGCTCGAGACGGAGTCTATCTTGTGACCAGGACAAAACACTGTTCAACCCAGACTGCATATTTTGCAACAGCAGTAGTCGCAAGAAAGCTAAAATCCATGGCGTTTGGACAACAGAAGGTCTTTCGAGCTTTGAGTTTGGAGGAGGAGAGAACATTAAACAGCTGGCAACAGAAAGGCGGGATGAATATCTCCTCAGACGAATTCGTGGTCAAGACTTGTTTGCTTGTGAAGCCAAGTACCATAGGGTATGCAGGATGAACTATAATGATCCCACAAAATGGAGAAGCTCTGACGAGGATGCAAAACAGCGCGTAAAACATCTTGAGAGCGTGCATGATGTATGCTATGCTAAAATCTGCGAGGTCATCGACAGCAATATCATCGAAGGGAACAGAATAATGAAGATGATAGAGCTTCGCGATTTGTATATCGGATTTCTGTCTGAAACGCCGTTCCCCAACCCAAACTACAGGGCTGAAACATTGAAACTGAGATTGCTGAAATCTAACATCTATAGGGATAAACTCTCTTTTGTTTCACTCGATAGAATGGGTGGAAAACTTCAGACAGATTTGGTTTTCAGCAACACAACAGATCTTTCGGAAGCAGTGAAGAATGGTTATCTGCTGGGGTCTGCTGACCACCTGAATGATGTGGCCATCTACTTGCGGACAGTGATCAGTGATGCATTCACCAAAGCTGACAGACTACCATGGCCACCAACCGCCTCCTATCTGGAAAGTATGGATGATCCTCTGCCTGTTGACATCCAGAGATTTCTGCGTGTGTTAATAAGTGGACAAACTTCAACAACAGCATCTGACAAAGTTGAGCGCCTGATCAACTCCATTGGCCAGGACCTATGCCGAGCAGCTACTGGTGGCAAGTGGAAGCTTCCAAAGCACATTCTTATGTGTATGACACTGCGACATCTTTTCAGAAGTGCCCAGCTGAGTACATTAGTCAACCGACTAGGACACGCTGAAAGCTACTCATTTGCCTTGGAGCTCGAAACTGCACTTGCTGTAGCCTTGGAAGAAGTATCTACACTTCTGACACCTCAGATAATACGACATCCACCAGGCCAGTCGCTGTTTCACTCGGATTTTGACAACTTCGACCAATTCGTCAATGACCTTTCGGGCAGTGGTTCCATCCACACATCCCATGGAATCATGCTGCAAGATATTCACCTGAACCAGTCAGACGACCTCAGCAGTAGTCGCTCGACAACGCCGTCTATAACTAGAACTGGAGAACGTTCTCTGAAAGTTGCTGAACACGACAGTCTCCCACCTTGCTACATAAGTCAACGAGATGGTCCCACTATGAAAATTTCTCGCCTTGTAATACCGGGAATTGAAGTGGCCATGAAGACCTGTAACCAAGTCAACCAGATTTGGTGTGCTATTCGAGAAATGAGTAGTGCTGAAACGCAGAAGGTCCCTGGCTGGGGCGGTTTCATCTCGGAGACTGGACAAGTGCCACAACGTCTAACCACAGTCGATTATTACCCAGTAATAAATCATCCTATTACTGAGTATTCCACGGTGAAGGCGTGCCTTCGATGCTCACAAGAGGCAACAGAAGAAGTCGGACAGCAGTATGTCATAACCACTTTTGATCTTGGAGTATGTATGAAAGCCTATCCCATTCTGTGGAAGAGTCCTGGTCACTACACAAAACATATTGTCATGATTGGCACATTTCACTTGGCCTGTGCTTACCTGAAGATGCTAGGCAAGAAGATGAACGGTTCTGGATTAGCAGATGTTCTACTTGAGGCCGGAGCTATGTCGAGTGGCTCTATGAAGGGCGTGGTTTCTGGGAAACATTACAGCAGGTCCATTTACTGTCATAAATCAATGATGGAAGGGTTGGAGAGGTTACTGCTCCAGAAGTACCTTTCAACTAAGAATCATGACCATCCGTTCACTGACATGCCACCAGCATCCTTAGAGAAGGTGATGAAACTAGTGAAAGTACGCAGCAAGGACAACCTTGAATCCGTGATGACAGATCCAGTCGTCAAGTTATTTCTTGACAACTACGAGATGTTTCGTCAGTCGGCACGTGATGGCAAACTCGGATGCACCGCTCAATTCTGGTTGTCTTACATGGATCACGTTTGGCTGGTTCTGTCGCTCCTGCAAGCAGTGAAGACAAACGACTACCATGTGTATGCATTCTGTCTGAGCAAGATGGCCGATTTGTTCTTCAGCTTTGATGGGCAAAACTATGCCCGGTATCTCACCTACTTCTCTGTCTTCTTGGCAAACCTCGAAGAATCTCATCCTGGAGCTACAGAACTGCTGAAAAGAGGGGCTATCAGCGTCGCTCGATCTTTGGTGCCGGGAAATCTATGCGCAGTGGACAAAACCATAGAGGAAACGTTCATGAAACATGCCAAGTCACACGCAGGAGCAGGTGGAAAAGGTGCTGGCCTCTCTGGTATCTTAACCAACTACGGCGCCTATCAGCGATGGGCAAAGACAGCCCATGAACGCTCCAAGTATTTGGAGGCGACTCTGCAAATGGCCGACATGACGGAATCTTCAAGGGGAAATACCCACCGGGATGTTCGGTCATCTCAGATTGCGAAGAGTGAGACGGCAACCAAGAACATAATACAAGCAATTGAAAGTTTCATGAATCCCTTTGAAGTAGAGGACAATGAGAAGCTTTACTGTATCTCGTCCGGTGCAGCCGCAACAGTTGACGTCCAAACGCATGCCCTTACAGCGGAAGACATTGGCAAACGTGCCAAAGAAGAATTCATCAAGAACAGATTACAGAAGAACGAACACTTCTTTGATCCGATAAAGAGACAGAAGTTGAAGACGCTCGCAGACATGAGTGCGAAGGTCAAAGTCAAAACGTCGAACAATCGGATAGTAGAGTACAAACAACAGGGAAATCTAGCATTCCAACTACTGGTACTTTCACAAAATCATGACGAGAAAGTCAACCTCCGAGAGATGATGAGGTATCCTTTGATGCCCGTGCCTTCCTCGATCGGAACTCCAGACGGCTTTCTAATGAAAACTGATAAAAGCAAAGGCTTCCATCACCTGACTAAAGGATTAAAGGACGCATCAACGCCACCCGATGATACAACTCTCAACATTGAAGATGGTAACGCAACATTCTACTGCATGAGAGAGGTACCGGGCACCTTCAAACAGATCAGTCACAAGCTATTTGACCTGAGCACCGTTGGAAAGTCGAACGTGGTCTTCAGTACCGACATGTACAAAGAGAATTCTGTCAAATCTATGGAAAGGAAAAGCCGCGGCTGTGGTGAAAAAAGGATTGTCAAGGGCGAGAACACCAAGAGACCAGAGAACTGGAAGGACTTTCTTACAAATGACGAAAACAAAAAGCAGCTGGTCAAACTCATCTTGCAAGTGTGGGGAAATCAAGAGTTCAGCATCAAACTGCGGAACAAGTTCGTCATCGCAATCTGCGAAGGGCATGCCTACCAGCTGACGTCAGATGATGGGGAATCTGTTCAAATGTCCGAAATAGTGTCACTTCAATCCGATCAAGAGGAAACAGATACCAGGGTTGTTCTGTACGCTAAATATGCAGAGCAAGAGAAGTACGAATGTGTCCGTGTTCGAAGTCCTGACACTGACATTTTCTTCATTCTTCTGTACTATGCTACCAACCTGAAAATACGAGTCTTGTTTGACACTGGAGCTGGCAACAAGCGAAGATTGCTTGATGTTTCAAAACTAGCAGTTGACTTCACTCCACAGTATTGCAATTCATTGCTAGCCCTACACGCTTTCACCAGATGTGACACCACCAGTTCATTCAAAGGAATTGGTAAAGTAAAGCCATTAAAGATTCTTCAAAAGAAACCTAGATTTCAGGAAGTATTCAGTCAGCTGGGCCAAACGTGGACCGTTTCAGAGGATCTGTTCTTGGAGTTGGAGCAGTTTTCGTGTCTGATGTACAGAGTTACGGCGATAACCGAAGTGGACGAGCTACGATTTCTGATGCTGACTGAGAAGTGTGGCGATAGGAAGCGCAACAAGTTGAATCCGAAGAAGAACATTGACTTGTCAACATTCCCACCTCCACGTGTTTGTCTTAGAGAACACATCAAGCGCGTGAACTACCAGGTTGGCATCTGGAAACGAGCTCATGTAGCAAAACCAGACACTCCTCCTCCGACACAAGACAATGGCTGGGCTCTAGAAGACGCCGTGTTGGCACCCAAATGGTGCGACGGAGAAGTACTTCCTCCGCAGCTCGCTGATATTCTTCAGGAAGCGCAGGACAGAGAACAGCAATCCGGCGAGGACTCTAGCGAAGACGGAGACTCCAGCGACGATGACCAACTGGAGAGTGGCAGCGACAGTGATTGACTGATTCGTCTTTCCTATTCTTGCTAGCAGTTGAGAAAGTAGCATACGTATACATTGATATTTCATTTTTGCTAACATATACAATGTTATTCATATGCCCATTAACAATTTCGATATATTTTTAATACATAATTCAATTTTTTTATCAGAAAATATTACTAGATCAATACTATGATTTGGCCATCGCATGAGTTATCTGCGATTAAAATTATGTAGCGCGTTCAGCTTCAAATTAGCAGTGGATTGAATTGAAGTTGTTTGACTGATACTTGGAGATGGTACATCTTATCATGACTGCTTTGAATCAGTCAAAACGGTGTGATTCTTCATCAGTTGTTGATAGCTACACACAACGAAATAGACGTCGAAACATTGATGATATTTTTCTTATATTTTTTTTACTTGAGAATTTTAAACATGATAAAACATATTGCTCATATATAGACATTTGATCGTTTTATTTGTAGTGACATTGCATTTCGACAGATATTTTGTCTGCGGTTGTATTTTGCGGCGGTTAGATAATTATAAGATTTTTCCGTGAAATTTGGAGATGACCCCTGCTAAGTTAGTTATCAATGTTAGTGCTAATTTAAAACATTGGAAATATTTCAGTGCATTGAATCACAAAATACAAATAAAAACAACATATTAAACCAGGTTACGTAGATAATGTGGCAGAAATATGACTAGTTATCAGTATTGTTTGTAGTTAGTCATTTTTTACATTTTTTTCGTGAAATTTGGAGATGGCCTCCTACTGACGAAATAATATTGAAATATTAGAACGTTTGTTGTTTTGGACCGATTCCTCCGTTTATGCTGAATAAAATGATACCTCATTTCAATCAATCAGACAACAAATAAAAAAGTTATGAACATTTTAGCAACCCCACCCCCTTACCGTAAACGCAAAATAAAGGCGTTAGGTGCAATATTTAACTTCTCTGAACTCCCAGTTCATCCCAATTTCTCGCGTGTTAACATATATTTTCTTCTTCGGCACATTCCAAAGTACTAAAAAATCATAGTTTCGGAGAGTGGTGGGGGGGGTGCAAGGTGGGCCTACTCAGCCCACGGACTATTCGTATTGTATTGATAAGTGTAGTCTCTGTAGATCTTGCTTTGAATTGTTTTTCATGCCAATCCGCCTCTGGGTCGCGCCACCTGGGGGCCAAGTTAAAACCCAGGTTAAAATTGCATCTTTAGACAATAACTTTTGAAAACCTTCAGGTTTCTTTCAGATTTGGTGTGTGGGTACCTTGCCTCAAGATCTGGCCTGAGAATGTTTGTCGTGTTGATTCGTGTACAGGGGTCACCACCTGAAAGCTGAGTAAAGTGTTTTCAGACAATAACTTTTGAAAACCTTGACCGATTAATTCCAAAGGAGGTGTTCGGTTTGACTGTATTTTTTTCCTTAGTGTGTTGCGTTTATAAACCGAAAATGTACTTTCCTCTCGTTTACTTGAAAAGTTATTAGCTTGAGAGAGAAAATGCTGAATTTTCATATTCTAAATTTTCACCGAGAAGAGATTTGTCAAAAAAATATTACGAGTATTAGAAAATAAGCATTTGTTTGTTTTTCCATTTTTGGCGATATTCTTGAAGGGAATTCCCTTCATATATAAAATATGACACCTTTAACCAAAACGAGTCTTACATATCGAAATGCGGTGGGTTTGATCCAAAATGATACTGAATAATCGTTTTGGTTAAAGGTGTCATATTTTCATGATATTGAAATATGCCAAAACGCTTGTAGTGCTCTGAAAGGTTGTAGTTCACCGCCATTCGGCACATGATTCCTCGTGTCGATAATTGTAACAGCTGCTTGGCCGAATGGTTACAGTGTCGGACTACAGATTAAAAAAAACCCAACGTTTTGGTTCGAATCCCCAAATCCCCGAAAAAAAATTCTTTATTTTTTCTTTTTTCTCCCATCTTCATCATTTTGGACTTTAAAGTGAAATAAAGACAGCGAACCCCTAACGCACAGAATCCCTTATTTTATTATAATTCGTCAATAGAATTGCACACAAACAACTCCACACACAGTCAGTATTTGAATATTCTGACGATCCAGCAGAGCAAAAAATTAATTGTTACACATATATAATTTCGTCTTAGGGCAGCGGAAAGTTGTGACTATGAATTGAAAAGTTATAATGTTAAACTTGTCTTATATTAAGGCCTTTATTAAGGAAATGATCCTCAACAAGTGGTGACGCTTGCTTTCCCAATTGATTATGCATGTGCCAATATCTGCCAATGGTAACCGTATGAGCATATGAACCAGAATTTCCCATTTGACTGGCCTCGCCTGTCTGACAAAGAGTTGGGGAATACCTGAGCATTACGTCACAATTTAAGCGCCGGCTCAGAGCGAGACAATAGAGCAGCACAGAGCCACTCTGAAGGGAAAAATATCCATCTAAAGCGAACACCTCCTTTGGTGTGTAGGTACCTCACCTCAATTTCTCATTTGGCATTGTTCTTCATGCTGATCCACATATATGTGGTGCCACCTGGGGGCCCAATTCTAATTATATTTCCGGACAATAACTTTTTGAAACTTCACTGAAGTTTTCTAAGTTTGGTATATGAATACATGTTCCTTACCAGAAAGTTTTGCTTGGGATTGTTTTTCTTGTCGATCAGATCAGGTGGTGCCACCGGTAGGCCAAGTTAACATTTTTTATTTCCAATGTCAAGGAATCTTGCCTCAAGATTTCGGTTAGGATAATTTTTTATCTGCCTATACATGGCACTAACCTATGTGTCAAGGTAAAATTGCATTTCCGGACAGTAACTGCATGTTGGACCGAAACGGATTCTTTTAAATTTGGTATGTTGGTACCTTCCCTGAAGGTATCCTATGGGGTCATGTTAATGATGTTTTCCCCTAAGTTTTATGTTTTTACTTTCTTCACAAATAATGAATGTTTCCTTTACTAAAGGTGCAAAAGGGATGCGTTCTCGATCGTATTCGATCGACTGTATCTAGTTTCTTCAAAATTTCGCATATACATCTATGTATTCATTGTGACAAAATGTTTATTGGTATTGTGTTTCAGAAAGATCTTCCTGAAGGTGACGGCATTAGGGTTCTTTCCGTTATTTTGTGCTGCAAGCAATAACTTTGAAACGCTTTGAAATGTCACTTGAGAGCTGCTCATCGAATTCTTCCCAAATTAGGCACGCATGTACATTGTACCTTGCCATGAGATGTTGCTTGGGATTGCTTTATCCACTTCTGCTTAGAAGGTGATGTCACCTGATGACAAAATCTGAAATTTGTTTTTGGCCAATAACTTGAGAACTGCATGCATTCTTCTCAAATTTAGCATGCATGTACCATGCCAGGAGATGTTGCATGGGATTGCCTTTCACTCATTTGCACTTACAGGTGGTCCCACCTGGTGGCAAAATCCCAAATTTGTCTTCGGTAATACCAACCATGACATAAGATGTCACTTGAGATTGCGCTTTGCCCACTTGCGCCTACAGGTAGCACCACCTCGTGTCAAAATCTAAATTTGATTTCATTCATCGGATTCTTCTCCAATTTGGTATGCAGATACCATGCCATGATATGTCCCCTAGGATTGTAGTTCGCCTACTCCTGCATATGCCTACTGGTGGCGACACCTGGTGGACAAATCAGAAAATTGTACTGGCAATAATTTAACAACGGATTCTTCTCAATTTGGTATTTATATCCCCTAAGATGTCGCTTGGGCTTGTGTTTCGCACACGTCTTGTGCCCATAAATCCAAATCTTGTTTCTGTGCGATAACTTGAAGACCCCTCTTCAGATTTTTTCCAAAGTTCACATGCTGATACATGTACCTAGATTGTAGAACTCTGTTAAATCAGGATGCTACAAGGGCGTCGGAAGCGGTACGGCAGGTACAGTCATGGCCGTAACACTTTTGCGCAAACAAACAAAAAGGCAAACAAAAAAAGACAGAAAAAACGAAGAATGAAAAAAGAAAACACAACCTAAAAAATCAAACTAGAAATGCAAGCAGATTTGATAGCTTCCATAGCTACGCTATGATAGCTTTCAATAATACTCTGATCGGTCCAAAGCACCATTGAATTTATTAGCGGCTCTGAGTACCGACTAGCCTTCTCGGGACAATTTCGATCGTGCATGGCAAGTAACATGTACGTTCATATGCATGATGCCGGTTTGGTGTTCACGTTATTTTATCAACGAAACAAGCAATTACTTTTCTTCATACGAATTCCGTTTTCCGCTTGTCCAATATTTCATAAGCCTACACGCTATAGGCTGTTTCTGGCTGCATCCCTCCGTACCCGATCTTGTATTTCAAACAATATACGGCCTAATGAACTTTGGTTTAAAACAGGAGCTCAATAGCGTCTTATATGTTGTATCACCTGAACACACTTTTTACACTGTTATGGCGTATATCCTATCGGAAACAAAATACTGCTCAGATGTTCTCTGTGAGCGCCATTTGGTGACATTTATTATTTAAAAAGCGCTAACGCTGCGAGGGGTACCACCCTCTCAGGCTCTTCCCTTGCCTGGTCGCTTTGCTCCTTCGCTCTCTCGCAGGGCCTTTGGAGTGTTGGGAACGAAAGTGGGGCGAGGGGTCTAGTGGGGGCGTTAGCTCCCCTCCTTATAATTCTGCCGCAAGTACTTCGTTCTCCAAATAATTCACTGCAAGTAATTGTAATGACGGAAGGGGTAGAGGGGTTTTTTCACGTTTTTATTTTGCAGTCCCTTGTCCATGAGGTAATTTACTGGTAGCAGCCATTGGCCCGTTATAAAAACTGCGAGCGGCAGCTTTATTATTGCAGATGTATAGCTAGCTAAATTATGAATGTAGATGGCGTTACTTCTGAAATGAATTTATGAACACCCCATTGCCCATAAGAATTATCTCGGTTACTTCTACACAACATGATGTGTCTAGGTTACAGTACTATACTATACACATTTTTTTGTTATTCAACATCGCCGAAAACCAACATCGATTGCGTATTCATGGTAAAAGGGTTAGGAAAGAACTGAAAATACACTTCAATGCAGAGTGATTTTGATTCGCCAAAAATCGCTCACAATGCTTCTTCGGCGATCTAGACCCCAGGAGCTTATGGGGCCTGGGCGGCCCCTGGACCCTCGCCTAAAGTGCTATGATAGTGGCGGTTCCACTTTGAATTTGCTTCGGACGCCTCTGTATTAACAGACAGTGTCAGCGTACTGTTCCAGCTGTCTCCCCTTCAGTGATTGGTCATTCGACCCCGCCATTTTAAACTAATATGAGCATTTTCATTGGATCACTATTTATAGGAGCCACCCCAATCTTCATACACAACCACGTGACTGTCTCCGTTGACTGATGACATAGCGCGGCTTCGTTTTCGATTCCAAAATGTGCCGTCTAACTGAGAAAATGTTGTTGCTGCATCAGCCGATCATTGGCCCTCCGTAGAAGATACTATAGGCTAATACATGTACCATGCCATGAGATGATGCTTGGGATTGCATTTCGACCACTTGCACCTACAGGTGGCGACACCTGGTGGCAAATTTAAAATTTGGTTTCCGGGCAATAGTTTGAGGATGCCTTCAGCTTCTCGTCAAATTTGGTTTGCAGATAATGCCTTGAGATGTCACTTGTGGTTGCTTCTCTGTTACATAATTTCCATGCCTCACTACATAGAAACTATATTACAGAAGCAAACATTCAGTCAATCGTTCTGAGTTGATCTTAAAACTTGGGAAGGCGGAAAGATCCTTCCACATCCAACGCCTATGAAGCAGCAGTTGCCTCTCTCATGTATATTCCCTGAGACCAACAATGCTAACACATATTGCTGCCATTTCGGCGGGGGACCTAGCATCCTCTGGCTGCTTGTTGTTGTATTTTTGCAATAAAAGGCGTTATACTCTTATGTTTTTGTTTTCTCTGTGTTAACTCGCATAAGACTTGTTTGAGGAACCCATACACATCTTAGGTGAAGTCATAATTCACTAATTTTGGTTTTCAATGGCACAGTCATTCCACTGTTATCAGATTGTACACCTCTCATTCTCAGATACACACTCTGATCGATTTGGGCTGCAAAACGAGGCGCGCAGCAAAACAAAATTGTCCATTCCCTACCAAATCACTGAATGTTAAATCTCACATAAGACCGTATACAGCCTTATTGACCATTGTCCGTATTAATGAATTATGACGTCATCCTATGCAACTCAGGGAAGAAACTAAAGTTAACTGGTACGCGTATAATATTTTTAAATCAGGGATAAATGATATTTGTTATGTATATCTCAGTTTGTTAAAACCGGAAGCTATAAAAGAGGATATTTATGTGAAACCAGTCGTGTCTTCCGTTTTCAACATTCTGCTCATGCGCAGGCAGAGAATTGTGGGAAAAGCGCACTGGAATGGACGTTTTGGGGTCGTGCTGGACACATAATAGTCCGAATGGGTCGTGTGGGGTATCATTTTGAAGCTCTCATGGGGTGGCGTCCAACTGGACTGGTGTGAAATAAAAGTAGCACAATGGTGTACCCTGTACCCTACGGGCTAAAGGGTACAGGGTGCACCACAGTTGCGTGTGTATGCGTGCGATGACGTCACTTCAGAGCTCCGAGCTTCGACTCCAAGAGCTCCGAGCTCTTAACCGGTCCATCCCACAGCTCCGAGCTCTGTAGTTTCTCAAAGGGCGACGTCTGATTGGACAAGACCAGCCGATAATACACCTAACGGGCAAGAACGAATATGACAGGTACAACATAAAATGGTGTACCACACGTTGAAGCGTTAAGCTAGGGCATTAACGCGTTAAGATAAGGCGCTAAAGCGTTAAGAAAAGGCGTTAAGGCGTTGAGAAGGGCGTTAAGGCGTTACGATAGAGCGTTGAGACGGGCGTCACTGAATTTCGATGAATTAGTGTCATTTCCATGGAATATCTTGAAAAATCGGAGATTCCGAGCTATTTCACCAGGGTGTTGAAGCGTTAAGCTGGGCGTTGGCGGGCGTTACTGTTCATGAAATCAAGCATATCCCAAAGACTTGCACAATCAGCGTTCAACCATCAACATGGCTTACACTTGCTCTGAGTGTGAACGTACGTTCATCAGTCATTACGATATGATCCGACACCATGCAGAAGAATATACATGGGATTGAAGACACGGAGGCACAAGAAGCCGATGCAGATGCAGAGAATATGCCAGCTGATTCTGAGGAAAGGACCTACCTCTTGGAATCGTATTGTGACAGCAGCTATTAATACTCACGCTGCAGCGATAGCGGACGCGGGACAGGATGACTTACAATTGGCGTACATCAAAATGCGCCCCAGCATCAGGAAAACAGTCATGGCGATCTATGAACAGTATACCCTGCTACCGCTTGAAATGAAAGGCGACGCCAAGAACGAATATGACAGATGCAGTTCCAAAATTGGGGCTTTTGATTGGACAAGAGCCTACGAGAATTGTAAATATACTCAATGCGGCTTCCCCAACGTGGTTGGGTATGATGTGATGGAGGGGATAATAAACTATATGAAAATTTGTGATCGTATTGATCTTTCTTTCTGTCAACTGTCTGCATCATGACATTAAGCCGTAAGAGAGTAGCTATAGAAGATGTTAGGGCGTTAACCTCATTCCTCCTCCTCCTCCTACTCCACACACGCAAACACAGGTAACTCTACCAGGTAGCCGGCCGAAACAAGACCCTCGTCTCCCCTAAAAGCTCTTTTGCACTTCGGAAACTCCCCTTTCTCTACTGCTCCCGAGTGATCTATAAATAGAACAGTTTTTCCCCAGAAAATTCCCGAAAAAATAATTTACTCTGACTTATAGAGCGATTACCTACACAACAGGGTTTTTTCCAGCTAAACACCCCGTAAAATGTCCCGGTGTAGAGCAATGACATCATCGGGACCACCATGTTGTATTGCCTGTGTGAATGGATTGATACATACACATTTTCGATGCGTTAGTATAATATGATAGCATGGTACAATATCGCGCAGATAAAAAAAACTGGTATGCTAGGGCGCTAAGGCGTTAGGTTAAGGTGTTAATGCGTTTAGATAGGGCGTTAAGGCGTTCAGATTGGGCGTTAAGGCGTTACTGTAAAACTCTCCACAAAGGTCACAGGGCAAATATACTGGCTTTCTGTTTTCTCTACTACTAAGGGCCAACTGGATTACTTCCCTTGATGTTTAGCTCCCCGAAATTGAGAGACTACACTATCTCAACAACAAGGACAACAACATTCCCATTTCTATGATTCACCAGGTAAAAAGTACCTTTTTCTGTGAAAACATGCACTCACCCATGACTTGATCGGCCTTGAGGAGCTCTTCACATGGATACCCTCCCCGACCCAGTACGCCCAATATGGGCCCACCTCGAACTCAAAATGTCCATTCCAATGCCCTTTCCCACCATTCCCTGCCTGTGCATGCGCAGATTGTTGAAAACGGACGATACAGTAGCCCAGTCGGATGGTCGCCCGCCAATGGTTCACGATGACATCTCACATGGCGCAGTCGGATCACTATTGGTCCATCTCGACCCCAAAACGTCCATCCAAATACCCTTTTTCTACTGCGCATGCTCAGATGAACGATATTTCCGCCCCACGTTCATTCGGTTGGACGCCCCCCCCCCACGAGTGCTTCACTATGACTTACAAGCGTCTAGTCCGTCATTCATAATTCAGCCGTCGTCCATTAGAGAATTTCCGCGTCCATAATCCAAAGACCTATTTCATAT